>LBNU01026937.1:135856-153982 GCA_014162995.1 Artemisia annua | reverse complement strand
ATAATAATAATAATAATAATAATAATAATAATCATAATCATAATAATAATAAACTAAAGTATGAGGATTGAAGTTGGACAAACTAAAGATTGGTTTACTTCTTATTGCTCTCTTAAGATAATATGCAAGGATAACTAAAGTATGAGGACTGAACCTGTATTTTCTGAGACTATATAACACATTCTAGGTTATTAAAAACACAGATACGCAGCTCTCATTGTATTTTTCCAGATCCAAGCACAGCACCAACAAGAATAGCGACAAGACAGCACCAACAAGAACACATCACCAACAAGAACATCGACAACACAAGATCCAACCACCCATCTATTTATTTTTATTTTTTTCTTTATCAAAACCACCAGAAATAATATAGATCCAAGCAAACCATGATCCAAACACCACAAAAACCCATAAAAATTATACAGTCAAAATCTCACCGATTCCAAAATATCGTCAAAGTATCGGCCGATATCGCCGATATTATCGGATCCGATATTTTGGAGCGATATTTTGATCCGAGATTTTTTTTAGGAGCGATACACGAGATCTCGACGAGATATCGGCAAGATATCGGCGATATTAACAACATAGCTCAAGTGACAGAAACGAAGTTGGAGGAGAAGCGACTTGAAGATGTGCCAGTTAAGAATTTTCCTGAAGTATTTCCTGAAGAATTACCGGTCCGCCAAGTGGAATTCCAGATTGATTTAGTACCAGGAGTGGCACTAGTGGCGCGAGCACTGTATAGGTTGGCGCCATCCGAAATGAGAGAATTATATGAGCAATTACAAGAATTATCAGATAAAGTATTCATTCGCCCGAGTTCTTCGCCTTGGGGAGCTCCGGTTTTGTTTGTTAAAAAGAAAGACGAATCTTTCCGGATGTGTATTAATTATCTCGGATTTGCGGTTATAGTTCTTATTCCTTTTTATTTTAAGTAATCTTCTTATATATACATATATGTATACATATATATAATAGGCTTCGGTTCCATTGAGAAGGTTTTTATTTTGAGAAGATTGAAAAATCTTCGTTTGAACAAACCGATTCATGTTTTTGATTTGATTCACAAGTAAACATCATTTTATGGTGAATCGAATCTATAAATCACAAATTTGATTCACAAATCCTTGTTAAAATCGAGTTATAATGATGATTCATTAAATTTGTTAAAATCGTGTTATAATGATTCAGTATTCTACATATATCGCAAATCGAGAGATTTTTAACATTGATTCAAATTTTTTTTACACATTTTGAATTTTAGTCATATTAAAATAAGTTTTAAGCTTGAAAAACATGAATCAAAGTTAAAAATCTATCGTTTTTGAAAACCTTCTCAATCTTCTCAAAATAAAAACCTTCTCAATCGATCCGGATTCTATATATACATATATGTACATATATGCATATATGTACATATATGTATGTACATATATATACATATATATGTACCTATGTAAATATGTACATATGTACATGTATATGTAGATATGTACATATATATGTAGATATGTACATATATATGTTAGTTAAAAAGGAAACATGTCAAGTGGGGCAAAAGTTGCCAAAAGTATTAATTATTTTAGTTTAGACAAAATTGTTTTGAGTCAACCCAACCCACCCATTTTGAGCGCACANGTTTCATAATCACTCGATCTCAAATTCGTTTTCGATACAATTCACTCCTCATCGGGATTTAAACGGCCCGGGGAATTCCTATACTCTCCTTGGTGCATTGTGCCTTTCATAGTTTGACTTTAGTTGACCAATTCTTTGGTTGACTTGTGTTGACTGTTTCTAGGCCAATCATGAGGCAACACGTGTTGTTGCGAGAGTCCATAGCACTGACTTTGGCAAATCCGAATGATTGGATAAGAAACTAAGGAGCGATTTGACATAAACCACTTTATTGCTCTTCGACCCAACTGAACCAATCAGAAGTTTAATATCTTTCCTCTGCTTTTCTTCACTCCCTCTCAACATCTTTTTACGACTTTCACCATCATCAATGGGTCCTCCTCGTTTTATATCAGTAGCTAAATTTACCGATTCAAGAAGCAAAAAATGACCCTTTCCGGGGTTTATACTGCTTAACGCTATCACAAGCATGTCACTATCTTTTACTCCCATCTCTTCTCTGACTGACTTTCTTAACAAGAGTCTCTTCTCCATCATCTTTTTAGTGCTGAATGCAGGGGTATTTAGGGAACAAGATATTCCAGCTACAAAAGCCAGCTCATCATTTACAGAGAGTGGAACAAAAGAGGGTGCAGTTTTGAACTGAATATTTTCTTCTTCACACCAAGCCATCCATTGTTTAGACTGAGATTCGGAAAGGAAAGCCAATGTTTTTACACGATTTAGAACAAGCTTAGAGCGATCAAAGTACTCACGTCTATTTTCCATGATCCACCAAACAAGTTTACGTGATCCAGCCACAGAGTGATCAATATATTGTTCTGTGATCATCCAGCTAATTGTCATCAAAGTTGCTAATATCAAAGAAAATGCAGACGATGGAATAATAATTCCAATCTTAAACTCAGGTAACTTTTTTTCTTCACAATGATTAATCAGGATTTTTAGCTTTCAAAGAATTATAAGACTTCTAATGAAGATGATCAATAAATCTTGAAGCTCATTTAGTTCTAGCCCTTGAAGGGTAACGAACCTCCCTAGTATATGTTAAGAGCTACAGACAAAATTTAACCATTCTATTAGATAGATCTTGGACTTCCAGTTGAAAGGTGAAGACCTATATAAATAATATGCCTCATTCGGTCAAACCAGCCTATTTGTGTAAATATTCACTCTATTGTAAAGCCTTCTTTTACAAAGCAATCAAGTAGGGTTTTTTTCTCATTTAGTACTATATTCTACTTGAATTGTTCTTTAATTGCAATCTTTGTCTTATTTACGACAATGGTCCGAGATAGGTTGACTTATTTTAAGAACTAAGGGGGTGTTTCTTAATTTAAGTGGTTTCGAGTGATGTCTAGTTTAGCCACTTATTTGAGAGAGAGAAGTTTTTCGGGGCCTCCCCAATAAGAGGAAATAAGGGTTTGGGCCCACTCATTAAGTGGAAAAGAAACACCCCTTAAGTGTCGTATAAGAACCGCTAGAGACAAGTATGAGACAATGGACCAAGATCCAAAGAAATCTATTGCTTGGAGTCAATTAGCGCTTTAAACATCAATACTTATGTCCTGATTAGCATAAATAAGTAGTTATAGAAGATATACAGATCGTTGTGGATTTCATGCATCATGTAGTCAAATTGAGCAACAATCTATCAACTATCAAAGAAAATCACTTGTTTTACTGCATACACAACTACATGAGTTCATGCACAGGAGTAAATAAAAAGAAAGATTACAAAGGGCTCTCACCAATCCATGATGCGCAGACAGCTGAACCTGCATTAACAAGATCTGCCTTCATGGCAGTTTTGAAGCTGATCTTATCTTTGTCCTCCAAAACTTTGATCCTTTTTCTATCAAGCTCTTTAAGTAATCCACCCTTTCGGCTAAGAGCAACTACAGAAACTGTGGCTCCACAGCTTAAAAGCTCGGACGCCAACTCCATCATTGAAAGTGGAGCGCCAGTCATTAAAAGCTCATGGAAAATCAAAACAAATTTTCGAGACCAAACAAGACGAGCAAACTGACTACTCCTATCACATGTTCCTGATCGCTTTGAAGGATTCCATTCTAAAACACTATCCTCTATTGAACCAAATGGACCGACTAACATCCCATAAGTAGCATTTGTTTGAGGAAGTTCTTCTTCTAGAAGGTCAACCTCATTACTCATGGTTTCCAAAACCTTTTTCTGATTACCACGTCTTGAACGAGAACTACGTCTTGATTTTTTGCTCTTTTTCTTTACAGCCACAACACTGTGTGACACAACACTAGTAACATTCTTTGCTATAACCATATCCGTCTTCTTCACATCAGACATACTAACATTGTTCACAACCCGATCTATAACCACATTATCACTCGTACTCAAATCCCGCCTATAACCTTCCTCAGATTCCGAACTCTTTTCCTCGCTTTCATCACTTCCCCAAAAAATCCCATCCTTGTTGTCACCATGAGCCCATTTCGACTGGACATAAAATCCAGCGTAAGCCCAAAGAGTGATCAAAAGCAACCAAAGCACTATCCGGTTACTTCTAAAACAATTAGTACCAAATCCACTACTTCTATCGCCCCTTCTAGGTGTCCGACTAGAGTTTAATCTTCTAAACAACGGAGATCCTCTTGGCGTATTTTTACCTGATAATACGGACTTCAAGACCGGTCTCCGATTATACTCATCCATATCCCCTTTCACTTTACTTCCAGCAGCATAAGATCATAACGCATCATTCCTAAGACTACAAAAGTATCTATTCAACATCCTTGACAGTAGAGCTTAATCGCAATAGTTGCATCCTGCACACAAATTTCAGCTTATATGACACACGTAACAATCATCATTCATAATAAAATGGATAATGTATAAGGATGTCGCCTATTGAAAATATATGTATTTGGTGTCGTTTATACCAAATCTGAATTTAAAAAAAGAAAAGAAAAGAAAGATAATCCAATGTATTTATTTCGAATTTCTTCAATATTGCGGCTACTTGCCAGATTTTGTATAAATGAAACCAGATGCATATTTCTGTGGCTGATATAGCTTATTACTTTTAAGCGGAAGAAGTTTTGTGTTATCCAAACTGCTTATCAGCTTATTTTGCCAGGAGATTTATTATTTCAAAATGTGCTAATATAAATACTACTCAAATGATTCGTTTACATACAAATATAAATTTGATGGAAATTTTTCCAAATAAATTATAGGGCATTTGAATCAGCTTATTTAGCTGGCTTATGGGATTGTTTGATTTTGGAAAAGTTGATAAGCTCACTTATTAGAGGTTATTAAGTTTAGATTATTGGCTTAAGCCAATAATGTGAAGTTGATAAGTTCATAAGCTTCAAAAAGTGAGCTTATTGGCTTTTCCAAAGTCAAATAAGCCCATAAGCTAGCTAAATAAGGTGATCCAAACACCCCATTAGTATTATTTCGAATTCTCTATACAAAATAAACAAATCCACAATATGATAATAAGTTATAATTCAAATAAAATGAAATAAAAAGAGTTAGATATATTTGTTGTTGTTGTTGTTACCTTTGAAAAGTTGAAACTGATCTCGGAAATGAAGTAGATCTTCTTCTTGTTGTTGTTATGTATTATTGGATCAATTGGATTGTGTGTTTGACTGGAAGGTGAAAATGTGCAGCTGACGTGTGAGATGTCTGAAAATGAGGAGTGAAGACACACGTGCGTAACTCGTGCTGACAGAGGCTTGACTTGGAGAAGATGAAGAAGAAATTATTAATCATATCTTTACAATAACATTCCTTTTACTTTTCAAATTTTTATATACTACCATCTTTCTATCTATAGTATGTTTGACCTGTTATTGATAAATGTCAGACTCAAATCACCAAAAAAAAAAAAAAAAAAAAAAAAAAAAGGGTAATGTGACAAAGAATGATTGATCTATTTTGTTGTATTTTTTCTCTCTTCTCTCTGATTAGACCAATCACTCCCTGACACATCAACGTGTGGATTTTTTTATGTAATTCTTATGTGGGTCTAGCATTTCTCTTATATTATATTTATGCTGATGTTGGTGGTGAAATAAAAATGTGATGAGACGCTAAATTAGCTGTGATGATGTTAGTTACAAGTACACTCAGCCTAAGCGTATCTATGTAAATTAACATTTTCAAAAGCTAGCTTGTTTTAAGCTCCCATAAGCTCTTGTTAACTTCGCTCATTAATAGAAAAATAATAACCGGCTAAGAAAAGGTTTTGAATGTTTTAGTTTTATGATAACTATTTGAACCACTTATCTCATAATCACTTAGATGCATTATAACTTTAAATCCTAAACATAATTTTAAAGGCTAAATTTAACAAAAGTCTAACTTAAATACTTGTTTTTTTAAAGTTATTTGTACCAATGATAACGCATAATTGTTGTTTAATTATGTGATTAGACATGTATTTATATGAAAGAGATTAAGTGAGAAGAATAATTAAAATGATAAGGGTGAGAAGTAATTCTAGCCACGTATTCCAAATTAGGGGCAAAATTTGAAGGAAGATGCATCCACTTTTGTAGGTGCATCTGAAATATGTGATTGTGATTACTTCTTATCATTCTGATTTTAATTATCCTTCTTATTTGATTCTAACTCTATTTTCATATTACATTTTTACATGGAATACCTGAATACGTATTGATTATATAAAATGTTTGATTGGTTAAAAGAGAATTTCAGGAACCTTGTATTAGAAAGGAGACTTATTGAAAATAAAGCAAAAGAGGCTTATCTTGGTATAACTATTCATAAATTAAATAGCTTTTCTTTTCTAAACTTAGCTTTTTATTCAATTTTGCATTTATAATTCTTTTACTATGATGATCCTTTTCATCCATGTCAACAAACATGCTAATAAAAGATGGTTCTTTAACATTAGTGGCATGTTGAGTAAATTTTATTATTAATTTGTTACTAATAATATCAGACACAACAAGAAAAATAAATATTTTTAAAAAATGTTAGGACTTATTATGGTCAAAACTAAAATGAATTGATTATAATATCCTTGAACAAGTTATACTAGTTTTGCGTCTAAAATGTCATACTAGTTGGTGTGATCGTTTTAGTTTAGTGATTTTACCAAACGAATACTTAAGAAAGTATTTCCCCGGGTCGTGTCCCAGCGAAGGTTGAATGGAATCGTGATTTAAGTTCGTGATTCGTAAAGTGAATGGAAATAAAAGTGAAATTATGGGACAATATAACTACGGAAAGCAATCAAAATGATAACGTCAAGAAAAATTAAACTAAAACGTAATCTAAACTAAAAACGCGTAAACTATTTTAAAAACAACGTAAGTGCGCAAAAATAAAAGTGAAATAAGAGCAAATCTAATCCTACGGACTTGAAAATAATTTTCCTACGTTCTAAATGGTAAAAGAAAATTTTGAGAAAAAGAAAAAATATTTTTTAACTTTTTATTTATTTAATACGATTTAAAATCTAAGAAAAGGAAATAAAATATTTACAATATGAAAAACTTGTCAAATAAATCCGAGATTTTTATGATAAGTACTTTGAACTATTTGGAAACTAAAAAAAATAAAAACTATGAAAAAGTTTTAGCAAATAAGCTATAAAAAGAACTGAAACAGATTTAAGGCCTAATTAAGCTAGAAAAGGAAAATCACTATTAGAGAATTAATTGTGTAAAACAAGTTGAGAAAAGACCCTAGGGCGTGTGGGAGTTGGGTGTGTGCTATGTCTGTTTGGTTGAGGAGGTCACAGGTTCGAACCCTGTGACCATATTTTTTTTCAAAAAAACATTTTATTAATTTTTCTTATTTGCAAAACTATAGAACAAACTAAAATAAGCCACTCTTAAAAATAAAAACTTTTTCAGAAACTTAAAATGAGCCAGATATGAGCTATAATGTTGAGCAGTTAAGTTCAAAAGCTTGAAAGAAAAAAATTGAAACTGAGAATCTAACTAAGAAGCCATAAGCTAAAAGCTAAAGCCTAACTAAGCTTCTAAGATCAAAGCCTAACATAAATGAGCACACTACACTAATCTAAACAGTCCTAATAAGCAAGTAAAGCTCAGAAATTACAATATAAGCACAAGCAGATAAGTGCAGCCCAAACAGTTCACAAGGGGGTTTTCTAAGCTAGTATAAGCTGCTCAAATAAGCTCTAAGGTCCAAACTAAACACAAACTTATGAAACCAGTACACTAAGCTTCAACTAAAATCAAAAATCAACTCAAGAATATAACTGGATTAGCTAATAAAAGTCCATGAAAATGCTAAAGTCAACGGTTAACTGGTGACGGGCAAGAATATGATCAAACAGGCCTTATGAGCTAATTTTAAGCTATTGCACAAGCTAAAGTACTAGAAGCTAATGTATAAAAATGAAAACACAAGAAGCTTAACCTGAGAAATAACTGTAAACCAAAATCCAGACAAGTAGGACAATAGAATAAGCAGAAGACAAGCTGAGAAAAAGGCTAATAGGACAGATATGGGTACAGGGGAGTAAACAGTTCACTGAGGCCTAATGGAGGCTTTTTGAGTGGCAAAATAAGCTAAAAATTAAGCTTCAAAATTAAGAACAAGTTCAGGTAATAAGAGTTCAACCTACAAACTACTGGAACAAGCAAATTCAGACCCTAACTTCTACTAAATCCTATCTAAGTTGTGACCTAAAATAGGCCTGTTAAGACAGAAGTAACAAAAGGAGCAGAGGTATGCAAATGGGTATAAATGGTTCAAACTGAGTTTGGTGCAAAAACCTATGTGCAAGGCTACATATTATGCAATAGTAAGCTAAAATCAACCTAATCAACTACCTAATATGCAACTAAACTAATTATCCATCACTTTAATATGCTAACTGTTATATGAAATACAAAATGAAAAACTTATGCAAATTGTGTAAAACTACTCAGAGATGCTGGAAATCACTTAAGTTCTAGTCTACATATCATATGCAAACTGAATCAAATTTGCTCAAAGGATGATACCATCTAAAACTACCAATATAGCTTTATGCCAAACACTCCCTAATGAAGGACAATTTTGAGATTTTCAATGAACAAGACCATATTCATCTATAATAAGGGAAAGCAGATGTTAACTAGCTATAATAGATCCTAAACAGCAATAAGCATAACCTAAATAGCACTTTCTAACACTCAATAAGCACAAGACAAATTTATAATCTAAAATTTGAATAAAACGGAGAATTAGGTAAACTAACCTCAAAACAGTGGTGTAAATCACGAAATGAGCTTCTAAACAATCTACTCAAACTAAAGTACCCACATAAACCATCTCTGAATCATCTTATCACCTTTCTAACCTTCTGTTGACTTTTACAGTTGACTAATTTTTGACTTCTGTGAAATAATGGAAATTCAATCTGAATTTAACAAGATTATTCTCACAATAAGCTACCAGAGCTTACATGAGATTTAAGAAAACAGTAAAAGAGCTTTTTGAAAACTATTTAACTATGACAAATCATTAAAACAAGAAAGTAATTTGCAAATTGATTGAATGAAAAGGAAATTTTATTAATAATAGAAATTGAGTTTACACTATTGATTTTAAGATTACAAAAGCTGAATAACAAACTGAACTAATCTGCCTCTAAACTTAACCTAAATTCTACACTAAAACTAGACCTAAAAAACTAACTCCTTCAAAGTGTGGTGAGGAGCTTCTATATATAGCCTGAGCAGAGAAGGTCCTAGAAGTGGGATATGCTCAGAATATCCATTTGAAGATCGAGTGATTTTACGAAGTAAATACTTAGGAAAGTATTTCCCCGGGTCCGTGTCCCAGCGAAGTTGAAATGGAATCGTGATTTAATTCGTGATTCGTACAAGTGAAGGAAATAAAAAGTGAAATTATGGACAATATAACTACGGAAAGCGAATCAAAATGATAACGTCAAGAAAAATTAAACTAAATAATCTAATAAAACGCGTAAACTATTTTAAAAACTATAAGTGCGCAAATATAAAAGTGAAAATAAAAGCAATCTAAACTGACGGACTTTTTTTTTTGAAAATAATTTTTCCTACATTCTTAAAATGTAAAAGAAAAGAAAATTTTGAGAAAAAGAAAAAATATTTTTAACTTTTATTATTTAATACGATTATAAAATCTAAAAAAGGAAATAAAATATTTACAATATGAAAACTTGTCAAATAAATCCGAGTTTTATGATAGTACTTTAACTATTGGAAACTAAAAATAAATAAACTATGAAAAGTTTAGCAAATAAGCTATAAAAAGAATGACAGATTAGCCTAATTAAGCTAGAAAAGGAAAATCACTATTAGAGAATTAATTTTTAAAAACAAGTTGAGAAAAGACCCTAGGGCTTGGTTGGGTGTGTGCTATGTCGTGTTTGGTTGAGGATGTCACAGGTTCGAACCCTGTGACATTTTTTTTTTCAAAAAAACAATTATTAATTTTTTTTTATTTGCAAAACTATAGAACAAACTAAAATAAGCCACTCTTAAAATAAAAACTTTTTCAGAAACTTAAAATGAGCCACAGACATATGAGCTTTATAATTGTTGAGCAGTAAGTCAAAAAGCTTGAAAGAAAAAAATTGAACTGAGAATCTAACTAAAACCATAGCTAAAGCAACTAACAGTATACTAGATTCAAACCTAAAACATAATAGCACCACTAACAAACTAATCAAACGTCAAACCTAATAACAGCTCAGACAATTAAATATAAAGCACAAGCAATAAGTGCCAGACAAACAGTTCCACAAAGTTTTCTAAGCTAAACGAAAAAGCTCTCAAGGACTCAAACTAACACACAAATATGAAAAAACAGGTACATAAGCTTCCACTAAATCAAGATCAACTCCGAATAAATGGATTACTATAAAGTCATGAAAATGCTAATCTAACGTATAACTTGACAGGGCAAGGATAATGATCAAACAGGACCTATTCTAATTTAACTATTGCCATGCTAACCATGTACTGAAGACTAATGTAAAAATAAACACCAAGCAAAGTTAACCTGAAAATAACTGTAAAACCAAAAAATCAACATAGAACAATAGAATAAGAAGCAAGCTGAGACGAAATAATGAACAAGATATGGTACAGGGGAGCTATAGAAGTTCCTATAAGATTTTGAGTGGCAACAAAGCTAAAAAATTAAGCTTCAAAATTACAGAACAAGGTTCATAGTGATAAGATTCAACACAAACTAACTGGAACAAAGCAAATTCAGACCCCAACTTTACTAAAATCCTACTAAGTTGTGACCTAAATAGGCTGTTAAGAACAAAGTAACAAAAGGAGCAGAGGTATGCAAATGGTAAATGGCTCAACTGAGTTTTGGTGCAAAAACCCTATGTCAAGGCTACAATATTATGCAATAGTAACAAAATCAAACCTAATCAACTACCTAATATGCACTAAAACTAATTTCATCACTTTATATGTAACTGTTATATGAAATACAAGATGAAAAACTTATCAAATTGTGTATAAACATACTCAGAGATGCTGGAAATCCACTATAATCTAGTCTTACATTCATTATGCAAACTGATCAATTTGCTCAAAGGTGATACCATCTAAAACTAACCAATATAGCTTTATGCCAAACACTCCCTAAATGAAGGAAATTTTGAGACTTTTCAAATGAACATAGAACCATAATTCATCAATATTATAGGAAAGCAGATATAACTAAGCTATATAGATCAACGCATAAATGCAATTAACACTAAATGCAAGCTTCTAACCTCAATAAGGCAAAGACAAATTAATAATCTAAATTTGAATAAAACGGGATGAATAGGTAAACTAACTCAACGAAACTGTGTAAATCACGAAATGAGGCTTCATAAACATCTACTCAAACAAAGACCCACAAAACCATTCTGAATCATCTTATCACTTCTAACTTCTGTTGACCTTTACAGTTGACTAATTTTGACTTCTGTGAAATAATGGAAAAAAAATTCAATCTGAATTTAAAGATTATTCTCACAATAAGCTACCAGAGCTTACATGAGATTTTAATAAAACAGTAAAAGACTTTTTGAAACTATTTAATATAACAAATCATTTTAAACAAGAACAGGTATTTGCAAATTGATTGAATGAAAAGAAATTTTATTTTTAATAATAGAAATTGTGATTACACTATTGATTTAAAGATACAAAAGGAATAACAAAACTGAACTAATCTGCCTCTAAATAACCTAAATTTACTCACGGGTGGGTTGGGTGGGTAAAATATTAAGCACGGGATCATCATGATCAAAAATATCGTCCACCACTCTAGAAATAACAACATCCGTACCGGATTCAAAATCAACATCGGGTGGTTTCGCGGGCGGACGAGAAGATGGAAGATCAAAATGAAATGAGTCAGCCTCGTCATTCTCAATACCCGGTGGTATCGAGTCAGCCGTAGCAAGAAATAGATCGACATCCCCTTAAAGAGGGTCACGAGACGGATTATCGGAAATAGGTAAAGAGTCAATCTCAAAATCAAAGCATTCGGAATCCGGAAGAGAGAAATAAGCATGAATAGTGGGATTGCCACTACTCGTCTCTTCAAATCGAAAAATCTCAAGCTCGGGTAAAAAGTTACTATCCATATCTGGGATAGGAGAAGAAATCGGAGGATCATGTAATGCCTCGATCTTAGAAATGAGAAGATAAGTATTAGATAATTTCTCACGAAGAGCTACATCTTGAATTTCCGTTTCATCATCTTCATCATTCTCTTCTTCTAAGCTGACGAGCTCAGAAGGTATTTCATCAACATAATCGATGTCTCCGCAAGATAAAGAATCGTCATTGTCGGAATCGGAGATCATCTCATCATCGTCATTCGAATTGTCAATCGGAGGTAACTCAAACTCTTCTGCCGTATCAAAAGTATATTTTTCAAAATTGGGTAAAGAATCCTTGAGCTCGAGCTCCAAAGGTTCTGATGGCTTATCAAAAAGTATGGACGAAGTGGAATCATCATTAACAAGTGTCAAAGAACATCTTGGAGAATCCGGAGGTGGGACAAGTGGTGTGCTCTGAGAGCTAGGAATTTCCACCACTTCCATTAAGATCTCCAGTTCTTTTTCTTGATGAACGTGAAGATTAGGAAAGTCGTTTCTTTTAATCACCGTTTTAAGCTCAGCACGTTTGCTTGACAAACTCTTAACCGTAAATTGTGAAAGGTTAGGATTAATTCTTGACGGTTTAGGAGGAGCAATTGATTCTTGGACGACCGTAGGTTGGACGCATTTAGCACTTCCATTGTTAGTGGAAAGTACCGGGTCCTTTGTCACCTCGGTGTCTCGTTCTACATCCTTCACCGACGAGGGAGTAGGAATTGATGGTCCATCATAATCAACACGATATTTCGAAATTTTTGACAAGGCGTAAAGTTGTTCAATTTTGGTTTTAAAAACCCTAAGTTTAAAGAAATCGTCGTCGAGAAAAGCCAATTCACAATTTTCAACATTTAAAGGTTCACAAGATGGAGTGGGATTGCCACTCAAAAAAGTGATTACGTTTTCTTCTTTCAAAGATTCGTCTCCACCGCTTTCTTCATAGTTTTGTGACGGATTTGGTTCGGGAGTAAGAGTATCACGAGTATTCGCCCACTTTCGTAACATCTCACCAAAGGATTTCATTTCCTTGATAACTTCATCTGAAACTTGAAACTTGGCGGGGTTTTGTGGGGGTTGGTTAAAATCGTAAGAATCATTACACGAATTATGCTCAAAATAAGAATTATCAAACGATCCCCCACAATTTTCAAAATTTGACGAACTTTGAAATGAATCACTATTGAAGTATGGTACTTGCTCATACGGGTTTTGAAAAGGAAGATTGAAATTGTTTTGAGGATAATTATCAAAACTCGAATCACAAGTGTAAGACGTTTCAGCACTCGGGACGTAACACATACAATTGACGTATCCACATTGGTTACAAAAACATTGTCCGCATGGTGATCCTTCATCGGATGGATTTCCACAATTAAAACAAGTGAATGAATGTGGTGGTGGTGTCGGATAATAATCGGGAACGTTTGAAAAATTGTTAAACGATTTTTGAACATATTCGGGAGAATTACAAATCAAACAAACACCGTCACGAATATTATTTTCACATCTTCCGCATGTACACCAAACACAAAAACCTCCAAAGAATGGTTCTCCACAATTAACACAAATCGGATCCATAAGAATTAAACACGAGAGGGTTTGAGAAGAAGAATTAAATGTGAGAGGATAAGAAGATTATTTTTGGTTTTTATGACGTGAAAACGATTTANTGGATAATGCGCCAGCAAAAATGGTATTTTTTTTTTTTTTTTTGCGATCGATTCGTCACCCGAAATCGTTTCCTTCAAATCTACTCACAATGAGGGAGTTGGTTGTAGAATTAAATTAATCCGAAACCGAATAATTTCACAATCTCTTTTTGCGTTTGAACTTATTTGGTTTACAACCGCCCTCCTTCAACGGAAGACCGAGGATGTTTATTATATTTTTGGTATTTTGAAAACACTTTAGGAAAAGTGTTTAATATTTTTGATTTTTTTTTAATTTTTTATTTAAGAAAATATATACAAGGAAGGTTTTTCAAAACAACGATTTTAAAAACGAAAACAAAAATTCACTTCAACCTTCCCCGGCAGCGGCGCCAAAAACTTGGTGTGATCGTTTTAGTATAGTGATTTTACCGAAGGAATACTTAGGAAAGTATTTCCCCGGGTCGTGTCCCAGCGAAGGTTGAATGGAATCGTGATTTAAGTTCGTGATTCGTAAAGTGAATGGAAATAAAAGTGAAATTATGGGACAATATAACTACGGAAAGCAATCAAAATGATAACGTCAAGAAAAATTAAACTAAAATGTAATCTAAACTAAAACGCGTAAACTATTTTAAAAACTACGTAAGTGCGCAAATATAAAAGTGAAATAAAAGCAAATCTAATCCTACGGACTTGAAAATAATTTTCCTACATTCTAAATGGTAAAAGAAAATTTTGAGAAAAAGAAAAATATATTTTTTAACTTTTTATTTATTTAATACGATTTAAAATCTAAGAAAAGGAAATAAAATATTTACAATATGAAAAACTTGTCAAATAAATCCGAGATTTTTATGATAAGTACTTTGAACTATTTGGAAACTAAAAAAAATAAAACTATGAAAAAGTTTTAGCAAATAAGCTATAAAAAGAACTGAAACAGATTTAAGGCCTAATTAAGCTAGAAAAGGAAAATCACTATTAGAGAATTAATTGTTTAAAACAAGTTGAGAAAAGACCCTAGGGCGTGTGGGAGTTGGGTGTGTGCTATGTCTGTTTGGTTGAGGAGGTCACAGGTTCGAACCCTGTGACCATTTTTTTTTTCAAAAAAACATTTTATTAATTTTTTTTTATTTGCAAAACTATAGAACAAACTAAAATAAGCCACTCTTAAAAATAAAAACTTTTTCAGAAACTTAAAATGAGCCAGATATGAGCTATAATGTTGAGCAGTTAAGTTCAAAAGCTTGAAAGAAAAAAATTGAAACTGAGAATCTAACTAAGAAGCCATAAGCTAAAAGCTAAAGCCTAACTAAGCTTCTAAGATCAAAGCCTAACATAAATGAGCACACTACACTAATCTAAACAGTCCTAATAAGCAAGTAAAGCTCAGAAATTACAATATAAGCACAAGCAGATAAGTGCAGCCCAAACAGTTCACAAGGGGGTTTTCTAAGCTAGTATAAGCTGCTCAAATAAGCTCTAAGGTCCAAACTAAACACAAACTTATGAAAACAGTACACTAAGCTTCAACTAAAATCAAAAATCAACTCAAGAATATAACTGGATTAGCTAATAAAAGTCCATGAAAATGCTAAAGTCAACGGTTAACTGGTGACGGGCAAGAATATGATCAAACAGGCCTTATGAGCTAATTTTAAGCTATTGCACAAGCTAAAGTACTAGAAGCTAATGTATAAAAATGAAAACACAAGAAGCTTAACCTGAGAAATAACTGTAAACCAAAATCCAGACAAGTAGGACAATAGAATAAGCAGAAGACAAGCTGAGAAAAAGGCTAATAGGACAGATATGGGTACAGGGGAGTAAACAGTTCACTGAGGCCTAATGGAGGCTTTTTGTGTGGCAAAATAAGCTAAAAATTAAGCTTCAAAATTAAGAACAAGTTCAGGTAATAAGAGTTCAACCTAAAAACTACAGGAACAAGCAAATTCAGACCCTAACTTCTACTAAATCCTATCTAAGTTGTGACCTGAAATAGGCCTGTTAAGACAGAAGTAACAAAAGGAGCAGAGGTATGCAAATGGGTATAAATGGTTCAAACTGAGTTTGGTGCAAAAACCTATGTGCAAGGCTACATATTATGCAATAGTAAGCTAAAATCAACATAATCAACTACCTAATATGCAACTAAACTAATTATCCATCACTTTAATATGCTAACTGTTATATGAAATACAAAATGAAAAACTTATGCAAATTGTGTAAAACTACTCAGAGATGCTGGAAATCACTTAAGTTCTAGTCTACATATCATATGCAAACTGAATCAAATTTGCTCAAAGGATGATACCATCTAAAACTACCAATATAGCCTTATGCCAAACACTCCCTAATGAAGGACAATTTTGAGATTTTCAATGAACAAGACCATATTAATCTATAATAAGGGAAAGCAGATGTTAACTAGCTATAATAGATCCTAAACAGCAATAAGCATAACCTAAATAGCACTTTCTAACACTCAATAAGCACAAGACAAATTTATAATCTAAAATTTGAATAAAACGGAGAATTAGGTAAACTAACCTCAAAACAGTGGTGTAAATCACGAAATGAGCTTCTAAACAATCTACTCAAACTAAAGTACCCACATAAACCATCTCTGAATCATCTTATCACCTTTCTAACCTTCTGTTGACTTTTACAGTTGACTAATTTTTGACTTCTGTGAAATAATGGAAATTCAATCTGAATTTAACAAGATTATTCTCACAATAAGCTACCAGAGCTTACATGAGATTTAAGAAAACAGTAAAAGAGCTTTTTGAAAACTATTTAACTATGACAAATCATTAAAACAAGAAAGTAATTTGCAAATTGATTGAATGAAAAGGAAATTTTATTAATAATAGAAATTGAGTTTACACTATTGATTTTAAGATTACAAAAGCTGAATAACAAACTGAACTAATCTGCCTCTAAACTTAACCTAAATTCTACACTAAAACTAGACCTAAAAAACTAACTCCTTCAAAGTGTGGTGAGGAGCTTCTATATATAGCCTGAGGCTGAGCTGAGAAGGGCATGAGTGGATATGCTTCAGGAATATATCCAATTGAATGATCTGATCGAAAGGTTTTTCAAGCGGTGAACTTGTAAACTCGAGTTCTAGCCCAACGAGGGTTGAACTGATCGGTCTCACTCAAGATGTGAGATATGTGAGATGAATAGTTTTGAAGATGATTGGTTTTGATTTACTACAAAGAAATTAAAATGCAGTTAAAGTAAAGTAAAACCAATAAAGCGACGCAAAAGTAAAACAAGTAAAGAAAGCATGAAATAAAATGACGAAAAGTAAGCGATATGATTAAAGCTGCGATAAGTGATGAAAGCGGTAAAATTAATTTTTAAAGATCGTTATGTAACACCCCCACTCGAATATGGCAGCTACATGCTGGGTAATAAAATAAAAACCAGGCACATTTATAGTAAACGACACAACTCGGACGTTAAAATGTGACCAAACATATCATTCGATTTATAAACCATTTAAGTACAAAGTACTCTTTATATTAAAAAGTTGCAGCGAAGTAAATAGAGTTGCAGCGGAAAAAATAAACAAAGGATAGCAGCGGAAATGGTAAAAGACACAAAAGTTTGACGAATGATAATGTAAAATAAGTAGTAAAGTAGTTAAGCTGCCGTGACAGAATACCACTCCCAGCCAATGCCCACCCCTTTTTTTTTTCCTCCACGCCCATTATATCACCATGCCAAGCTAAACATCATTACTGAAAAATACATGCTTAAAAAGTCAACACAAAGTTGAGTGTAATCCATAGGTTTTAAAATATAAATTAGCCACAAGGTTTAATCATAAGATATGAGGCAACATATGCTAATATCGGGTAATCAAGATAAAACCAATGTATTAGAGGCATCCCTGTGCATGATAACATTGTTGATATGCTAAGCTCATGACACGCGAAATGTTAACCCAATCATAATATCAATATAACCGCGGAAATTTCATAGTATAAAATGCCCTCCAAGTCGAGCACTTGCCATTTGACTCGACAAAATCGAATATAGTCACCCAATTTGCCTATCTAGCAAAAGGAGTGGAGGGTCAATTTCCTATAGCGCTATATCTATATTGCGTTCACTCGCAAGTGATTAATGTTCCATGATCCTGAGGGTCTTGCCCTAAGGGCAACAGAGCTA
>LBNU01026937.1:90616-135847 GCA_014162995.1 Artemisia annua | reverse complement strand
AGAGAGAGATCAAGGAAAAAAGCGCGTTTTGGTTTGTTATCAGTGTTTGACTGAGGGATAAAGGGTTGGGTTGCCTGGGTTTAATAAAAAGGAACAGCGGGTGGGCTTGTGTAGTTCTTTGGCTGAGTGGGTTATGGGTTTGTAAAAAGGTAGTGATGTTGGGTTGAAAGATAGATGGGTTTTTATTATTGATCCGTGAAGTAAAGTTTAGGATAGTGTAAGGTTATAGGTTTTAGGTTAAAGGGTAGTTTTTGTCAATTTGCAAGATTAAAGGACTAACTCTGCCATTTTTTAAATATAAATCCAAGGGCTACTTTTGACATTCTCTGATTCTTCAAGGTCTTGTTTTTGCCAATTTGAGCTTAAATGTGAAAAATGCTTCCCCGGCCTCGACTTTTTGACACTTTTCCAATTCTCGTGCTCGTTTTGTCATTTTCTCGTGATTTTTCGTCCATTTCTTATAAATCCACACCTGCACATTCAAAAACACAAAAACACGAATATTTGGCATTTATGGGTTAGTTTTTGGTCCATTTGGTCGGGTTTTGGTCAAGTAAAGGTATGTGAAATAACACATACCAGATATCAAGTAAGGTTAAAACCTAAACCTTTGTCGATTAACCTAAACCTAAACCTTACCACCTCACCCAACACACATGATATCATTGGTAACCATTTTATGGAACACGATTCATTTTCTTGAGTCATTATCTTAATACAATATATCAAACACCACGTTTTGCTTGGAAAGATCCTAATCAAGAAACACAATACAATGACAACGGCTAATATCAGATGTTTGTAAGATTAATAGAAATAGCCGTCATTGTTGATTAAGAGGTTGATAAAGAGTAAGACAATTTCATATGGTATCGTTAGTAGATTGGGATTATCGACATCTTCACATGTGCTGATTATGGTCTATGCTAAACGTGCTTCCGGCTAATACTACATGTACACAATGTTATGCTGATTCCGATGAGATCGCAATCATAAGGGGAGAGAAATGTGTACATCAAGGAAGCACAACAGGTTCACGTAATCGGGCTTAATCACTTATTCCGGAATTGATATCCGCAGAGATGGTCAGTGGTTCAACTTGTTACTTTGGTGTCATCGTCTCTACCTTTGTTGGTTACATGTGTACGTTATGGGCTGATTCGTAAGATAGTTGGAATGCATTTGTTGAAGATGAAGATGTTGATACTTTGTACCCCCGAATGGATAATCTTGAAGAAGGTCGAGTCTACGGTCTGTTCTACATTGTCCGCTGCGTGTTAGAAGACTAAAGACGGATTGCATGTAATTATCAAAAGACTTCTTCAGATTTAGGGCATTCATCAGAGATGTTGTCAGTTTGGGGGAGAGCACTAATTAGGGGAGAGTGTATTGTAATGGCCATAGTTAATCCCTAATTANGAAGATGAAGATGTTGATACTTTGTACCCCCGAATGGATAATCTTGAAGAAGGTCGAGTCTACGGTCTGTTCTACATTGTCCGCTGCGTGTTAGAAGACTAAAGACGGATTGCATGTAATTATCAAAAGACTTCTTCAGATTTAGGGCATTCATCAGAGATGTTGTCAGTTTGGGGGAGAGCACTAATTAGGGGAGAGTGTATTGTAATGGCCATAGTTAATCCCTAATTAGATTTGCTCACATTGTTCCTCTGCAAGTAAAGAGATGGCAGCCGAGAAGATTCAGATAGATTAATGAAGCTATGGTGTTTGAAGACCACTCTCAGAGCTGCTGTGCTTATGTTTTGTATTGTATTATATTTAATATTACTTGTAGGGAACGTTGTAAGCAATTCCCATATAACATTACTTTGGGGAGAGATTGTTAGCCTTAAAAATAATGTTATATCAGGGAATTGCATTAGTTAATAAGTAAATGGACTAAGTGTGTCAACAATGTAAAGTATGACACTTAGTCACCTATAAATACCCTCCTAGTTCCATCTAGGAAGGGTTGGATGTCTCATTGTAACACAAGGTGTGTGTGTTTTCCTTCTTTCTCTCTCTAGAAAACACACACATCTTACCCATTCTTTCAATCTAATAATACCATGTCTTTCCTTTATTTCGAGCATCCCCGACCTCCTGAATAGTGTTTCTTGGTTATAACACATTACAAATTATGGTTATCGAAACTATAGAAAACCAAAATCCCTAAAGATACGACATTCATGCATTGAAGTCTTCTCAAATAATTAAAAAGGTTAAACATATGTCCCAAATTACTTACCGAATAGATTAGCCTCCACACATTTTATAAGAACCAAATCCCGAATCTCATTAGTCCAGAATTCACCAGTCAATTGTTGAGACTCCTCATACAGAAAATCAACCATATCACTTTTTCTACATGAAGCGGCTATATAGATTGGCGTCTTTCCATCACGATCAGGGATTTCCAGCAGGTTGTTATTTTCACGTATCAAAATCATAGCTATTTTAGTATTTCCAGTTATAGCTGCTATATGAAGGGCGGTTTCACCTTTTATATTTGGAATTTCCAAGTCGTCTTTGGACATTAAACTCATCAGATATTCAACAAACGAGAGTGATTCTCCTAATACTGCAGTATGAAGTACTGTTTCATAACTTTTAGTTAAGCTAAACCGTACTAGCTCTGGACGTTTGCCAAGGATGACTTTAGCAGCTGCTAGATGCTTTATACAAGGGAAGACAAATCTCATTATAGTCTTCTCTTGTTCCTTGAAATTTTTTTTACAAAATCAAGTTAATTGTTACTATAAGGGTGTGTTTGTTTTTTACAAAAAAGTCTGACTAGCCTCTTACCACTTACCAGTCAGACGCGGTAAGAGGCGGTGGTCGTTTGTTTTTTTTTTCTCCGGTCAAACGCGGTAAGATGTTAAACATCTTACTGGGTAAGATGTGGTGGTATTATCTGACTGCCTCTTACTCCTATATACTGATCATCCATCTTGGATAAAAAAAGATCACACGTTCGAAACCACAAGATCTTTAGTGAATAAATCATCACAGGTTTTGGTACTAATTTTCGTGTGGTTGAAGAACGGATATCAAAGACTTGCGTAAGTTGTGTTCTTCATTATTTTCGTAGGTCAAGGAAAGAAAAGAGTGTTATCATGATTTGTGATAGTTCTTGGATTTGAAGAACAAGGATTTGGTTCTTTCTTTTCAAAGAGAAAGATTAGATGGTGACCCGTTTTGCTTTGAGAAAGTGAAAAGAAAATAGCGGCTGCATATTGAAGTGTAGATTAGGTTTAGGGTTGCATTTGTTTAGAATTATATACATACATTTAGGTTATATTCAACTATATTTGGGCTTTATTTTTTTTGGACTCATAAACAAATAGGCCCATGTTTTAGGAGTATATGGATGGTTTATGTGTTAATTGTGGGCCGAGTATAATTTTGTGCAGTATTAGAGTTAGCATTGGGCACAAAGTGTTAGCCGTAACTCGAGAAATATTGACTTGCTTGATGACAAAGCGTGCACCGAAACCGTGTGTTTATGAATTTCAANCATCCATCTTGGATAAAAAAAAGATCACACGTTCGAAACCACAAGATCTTTAGTGAATAAATCATCACAGGTTTTGGTACTAATTTTCGTGTGGTTGAAGAACGGATATCAAAGACTTGCGTAAGTTGTGTTCTTCATTATTTTCGTAGGTCAAGGAAAGAAAAGAGTGTTATCATGATTTATGATAGTTCTTGGATTTGAAGAACAAGGATTTGGTTCTTTCTTTTCAAAGAGAAAGATTAGATGGTGACCCGTTTTGCTTTGAGAAAGTGAAAAGAAAATAGCGGCTGCATATTGAAGTGTAGATTAGGTTTAGGGTTGCATTTGTTTAGAATTATATACATACATTTAGGTTATATTCAACTATATTTGGGCTTTATTTTTTTGGACTCATAAACAAATAGGCCCATGTTTTAGGAGTATATGGATGGTTTATGTGTTAATTGTGGGCCGAGTATAATTTTGTGCAGTATTAGAGTTAGCATTGGGCACAAAGTGTTAGCCGTAACTCGAGAAATATTGACTTGCTTGATGACAAAGCGTGCACCGAAACCGTGTGTTTATGAATTTCAAGATTGGATTTTTTTTTTCAAATATTCATCTTTAAAGATATATTCAAGCTACTTATTCATCGTATTGTCTTAATATATACTTAAAAGCTGACAATTAAAACCATTCAGACAATTGTAAAAAACAAACAACATTATTTCATTCAGACTTTATAGCCACCTCTTACCAGTAAGATGTGGTAGTTAGATTCAGACCCAAAACATCTTAATGAAACAAACACACCCTAAGTCTATAACAACCAGTTATATATTGGTTTTGATATGATTAGCATCTCTCTAAAGTCTAAAATTACTATTCGTGGGTCCTCTATGGAATTCAATTACTTGAATATAATCTTTAGTTATGCTTTCAAAAGCGTGGAATACGTTTAAATATGACGTTAGTAGAAGCAAATACAGCTACTCGTTTTGATTTGTTAATGCTATTATGGCTTATATGTTTTGTAGATGAACTATTTGCAAGAAATTTCAATAATATACTTTACATTATCTTCAGATACAGATTAACGCATACCGGACCTGCAGATACATCTAAAAATTTCATTATGACGAAGGCACGGAAAATCTTATGCAAAACAAACAAAAGTCAAATTCTACGCTAAAAAAAAAACTACAAATATTTAGAGTGCTACTATAAATATTAATGAATGTATATTAAATTGGGGCCCCTTACAAAGGGGGCCCGGTGCGTTTGCACCACTTGGACATGCTAATCGCCACCACCACTGGGGAAACCATGACTCGTGCACCCATTTTAGGTGCCGATTGGGCCTTCCTCAATGATGTAAAGGTTTGTTTCAAAAAGTCATCAACACACCTACATGGAGTCTTGGATCATATGAGATTTTGGGACCGGATATGTTTTTACCCAAAACCGTCAAGAAAATATACATTTCTGTGTAAAAATTAAAATACTCTTGCGCTCTTTGATTCTATAAAGGAACAAAAAACATAATCGTGTTTGGGTAGATCGGTTAAATGATCCTAAATTATTTTGTATGAAACTGTTACTCCTATGTAATTTATTATTAGCTCCTTGCTAACTGATGTTTATAGAAAAACTAGCTTATAGACCCGTTGACACTGGGTTATTTTTTAAAGAAGTAGAGAAAATGAGATGATAAGAAAAGTAATAACGTAAACATGTTCGATTAATATATGAAAGAAATAATGAGATAATCCGTCAATAATTGAATAAGCAATTGAGTTTGTTACAATTAAAGTAATAATCACACTCGATTTAATAGCAAATGATTTGTGCGAGCGCCACTCGAGTTAATACCCAATGGCCATGTTGTGGACAATGTCTTGGCATGATCACGCCTAACCCCTCCGTCCATCCAGAATCACGGTCAACAGTAACTTTGCCTGCAAAAATTAAAGCAGTTGTAACCAATCCTACCACATTCTTAACTTTCAACTCAAACGCATAACAAACGCACTTGATTTATACACATATCAAACATCCATAAAAACCAAAACTCCTATAATCCTACCTGTTAGAATAACCAATCCCATACAACCTCTTAATAATCTATATACATATAACTAAATATATATCAAACAAAACATTGATTAATATCATAACTTTGTTCTGATTAAATTTGCCAAAGATTTAAAATTAAACTTGCTGCCTATACTAAGAAATAGGTTGCATATGATGTTGTCTTCTTCTTTTGAGAAACCCCCGTGGTTGATGTTTGGTCGGTGGTAATTTAACCATCTCAATCTGCAACTTTTTCCGTACCTTTTAAGAAACTGATGATTTGAACAATATATATCGATCTTTCGATGTAATTCTTGAGCTTAGCATCTTATTCAAAGGACCATGGTCTTTTTTTCACATTGGTTTTGTCACAACATGGTGTTCTTCCCATCATTCACTGGAGGTAGAGTAATCTACATATTAAAGAGAAAAAAACATCACACAGGAACTCAATGCTTCAAGAAAAACTATTTACCTTAAAGAGGGGTCTCCAACATAGCCAGGGATAATTGTCAAGCCTTCTCTTGATAAAAGCATCAAAACGCAACCTGAATATCAAAATTACACACTGGATTGCTCAAGTAATATAGAGCTCTTTGAGCTTCATTTTCTTTTCTGCTAAGCAACTCTGCAGCAAGCTCTTCTCCAAAACTACAAAATCAGGAACCGTATCAGCTTATATAAGGGAATGTATATGCATTTGGCTAAAAAATTTATTATAACCGTCTCTTTTTTATACCATATATGTGCGAGTGCTGTGAGTCTAAACGCGAGTCTAAATGCAACTAAAATTTATTGTGCTACTGTGAGTCTAAACGCAACTAATATTTAGTACTTATCTTAATGTTTTGTTATAGAGCAGTTCATGTCAAGCGCTTCCTCCATTTCTTGATTTTTGCCTCCTGCCTTTCCTGCCGCCTTCTGATGCAGAGCCTTCTTTCACGGTTTCGTAAGCCCCGGCCTTCACATTCCAAGCCTTCTCATTGGGAGAATCTTTTACAGACCCTGCACCACCCAAACACTCTCCTTAAACAATAATGTTTATTCCAAACACCCCTTAAAAAATTAAAAAATATCACAACTTTATAGCTAATCTTAGCTCTTTTCTTCACCATTTGATTATTATTATTATCTTCCTTTCGTTAAACTATAGCAATTTGCATAGATTTCACACACGGTTATGAAAGTCATCATGTTTGGTCATAAACACGATTTGAAATACTGCAAAAGTAACATATATATAAAACAATTTGTGGCCTTATTACAACATTCACATTAGATGAACATGGGGCGCAATCTAAAATGCGATAAACTTAAACTAGAGGCTTGATATTGAATCATAAGAGGTCTAATATGAATATTTGGACCTACAAATCAACAATCACTAACGTGAAAGTTTATTTTTCCGTGCACCCATTTTCCTTTTCTTCTTTAAGTTAAATCAAAGATTTTATAAAGTGATAAACACGCACGTAAATTGTGCATTAACAGTAACCTTATCTACTTAGGAAGTAGTGGAGAACCGAATGTAGTGCTAGTAACTTTTCTTTTTTTTTTTTTTTTTTTTTTTACTGTAGCCCCTTTTTCTTTATTTTAAACAAATCGGTTTTTTCTGTTGCTCCTTTTTTTTTTTCTTAAACGAATGGGGTTCAAAGGAAATACTTGATTTGAGGGAGAACTACAGGACTTCTTAGCAACGAGTATCACGTGTCACAGTTGGATTTTCAATTTTTTAATCACTCGAGGGCAAACCTACAGAAGTGCAGATTATATCATTTAATTTGTATCTCCTATAAGAATATTAATCAAATTTTTCGTTGGAGACTTGAACTTTTAACCTACTTTTGGGAGCGCAAAAGATCACTTAGCAAGAGTGCAGTAGTGCATCAATAAGATACAGTGAAATTTTCTTGGCATATATTTTTACAAAGTCAAAGTATATACGGAACTCGTTTTTTGTTGTCGTTTAGCGGCTATTGGCGAGGACATCGTGTCCTAGTCAGTGCTACCGTTCTTGTAGTGAAATCATGTTACTAAGCATCATATCCTATATTATTTTGCCAGTTAACCGCGAAATTTAATTTATCTTAATTATCATGTAAACAGTTGAACCACGACTGCACAAAATGGAAAGCCAACAAGAAATTATAGAGATTATATATGTCTTTCATTATCCTTATTATGTTGTCACAACCAGCTTGTATGATGACTAAATGACTTGCATATCTAAATATGTATGTTTTTAATTTTTACTCTTTAAGATTCAATCTTATTGTGCATTTACATTGTTTGCATGTATGCAATATGCTCATAATTACTTGTATAGTTACACTAGCTTATAAACCCGTGATAAATCACGGGCGGCTTATAAAAAGTTTTTAATAGACATTGTTAAATACCACGAGTGCCTATAAACCCGTAAAAATCATGTGTTACCGCATAAAAAGTTGAAATAACATTGTGGCAATATTCTTGAAAGGATACTAACAAATATACTTTGGTGCATATTCTAAGACAAGAAAAATAATTCCTAAATATAAGTTTAGTATGAACCATAACCATCAAAACTTATCAATATGCATCAATGCATCATTGCACTAAACACAAATGAGGTTTCCATGCTTGTCACTGCCATTATAGTTTCCATTCCAAAAAAAGTCAAAGCATATTTGAATTAAAATTAGAGTCTAATTTGTAGATAGGCTCGGGAGTCCACAAGCTAAGTAATAGATATACACATTTGACACTATTTAGTTTTACTTTTTATTAAAGAAAACTGATGCAACCATTCTAACTTATTTCATTGGACTCTTAGATAGTGATTGTAGGTTTAAATTAACATAATGGTGTTATTGCATTATATACATAAGAAGTCACCTTAACATAGTAGCTCCTCGTGTTCTATGAGTCATTAAAATATGAGATGAAACTATGGTTTAACTTTTAAACAAATTCAAACTTTACACAGTGAATTGCATATCAGATGTGCCATACATATTACCTTACATAAGGGTATTTTCACAACCATATTTAGACGATCTAAATAAATGAGAACATAGCATTTGGTGCCATCCTGTAACATAAATCACAAAGTAATCACAAAATATCTTTGAACTTTATTTATGTTTGTGAACAAAATATCTGCTAATTCTTCAAAACCTGCACCAAGTTGACATGAAATTACATCTGACATGGTTAAGCCTTTATTTTTTCTATGATATTTGTTTTTACACAAACGTTACACCTGCTAGCCGCACCCATTTGGCCACGTCTAGATATAAAACCTCCATTTGAAACAATTTTCTAACAAATGAAATGGGTCAATTCAGGTTGTGTATTGTCCCCAGTGGGCCATGTAAAAAAAATAGCTATGTATATGGGGTTGAATGAAAGTATCCCAAAACCCAAGTATAGTTTTAACGCATAGTCGCATACAAGATTATAAACAGTTTCGTTCAAAATAACTTTTTCCATGATCATCATAAAATGATTCAAATATTTATATAAAATCAGCAGAAAACGTCAACCCAATCCAGACGTGGACCTGTTAGACCCATATTAAACAATAACCCATTTCAAATGGACAAGTTTTGATTTGTCATTCGACTCACCCATCTTGCGACTTATAATAGTAGTACATGGCACAAAATAGAAGTAACTCATACCTTTTGTAAGACGGAAGGCGAGATTTTTCTCAATGCTTGATCAAAATGTACAGCTTTAATCGTATGTGGCAGTCCATTCAAGAAGCTTTGTGACAATGATCTTGATGTTGCCTCGTAATGACCCACTATAGAAGTGTAGAAGTTGCACTACAAATAACTTTTGCTCTACTCTCATATGTCTCGAGCGACGAACACAATACATAAGATTTGAATTACTTTGTTTTTGCAGTCAATCCTTTGAAAATAACCCACTACTTATAAACCACACTCCGCCTATAAACAATCAATGTGTTTACAGTCATCATATATCCAGAGTTCAATACCTTGCGAAAAATAAATCATGGACTACAACGTTATGAAGAATTAAAAATAAATCACACACTCGGAATATATCAGTCTATTACTGAAACGTGTATCATTTTGTTTCTGTAAATGTAGGACATGTTAATAAGGATACTTTCATAACTTATAAAAGAAAAAAGATGACATGTACAGGTCATTACTCTATCAGTAAGTGCATTACAATTTATATATCATTCAATCCCTGCACCCAAGAAATATGCCTTGGTTAACAAAGGCATATATATTTGAAATAGTTCAGTTACTATTCATGTAGATACAAACACGCTGATGCTACATTATGAGGTTAAGAATACAAATAACTCTGTTTAAGAGTGCCGGAAAAAATAATGAATTGCATAAGTCTGATCACAATAAAGTACTATTTGAGAATGCTTTCAATAATACCTCAATGGTGTAGTTCTATCTATAATGCTTCGTCCCACATACGGATTTGAGGCACCAAATCTACTCACTGCACATGTTTGTACATAGCAGAGTATTCAGTAAGTACGAACTAAAGTATAAAATATAAAAAGAGGATATAAACTCTTTAGTCTTTACCTTCACAAAAGATGCGGATGCTAATGGAACTCTAGAGGGGTCGAATGAAGTAAACCTGATCCCATCAATATTACCTAAAATCTCAATGCCATTCTATTTGTTGCTCAACTTTCATATATAATCCTTCATAAAGAACTTAAATTTCCAACTCGTCCCGCATAATTGAAAATCAAAACTTTTAAATTAATTGTACTAAAATAGTTTTAAAACATCTCATCGAACACCTTTGATGCACTTCTTAGTTTACTTTACTTACTATATATATCCGGTAGAAGCATTCAAATAATTAGCCTCAACATCAAAATTTATTTCACATATAATATATGAATCTAGATCTTAAAACAATGAAACAATTTTTTTATGTGAAGATACTGACTTAAACTAAATGAAACCAGGGTTGACACAATACTCTTCATTTAATTTCCTTGAAACACCTTCAAATTTGAATCTCAAATTGAAGGATATCTATAACAATAAGGCAAAACTTTCACTTGACATTGCAGTTTAAGCATAAGAAGAGGATGGCGAAACGAACGATTAATTGAAGAGACAAATGGTATGTAACGCTTGAATTTTAATCTGATAATCGAGTTGCCTTCAATAGTTATAACATTCTAGAAAACCACAATTCTAGCAAAGGATTTTTAAGGGATCATAATCATAAAATATTTCTATTAAGATAATTCAGTGAACACTTTTCATTCATTCCTTAAATTACTTGATTTACTATATATCCTTATATATATTACAATTCAAATCATCAAAATGATGTCAAATTCACTTCAAACAAATATATGAATCTCGACCTTCAAAGAATAAAGAAATCGTTTATTAAAAATTCAATTAAGCGACAAAAGATATGGATGTTACGCTAATGAACCAAACCAAACCTGAGTTGGAACAAAAGAGAAATCTTGAAATTCATTCTTCAATTGGGTTTATCTCGACACCTTCAAATCAACCTGTCAAAACTGAAAGAAAAAAGAATGGCGATAACAATGAAGATGAATACTCTTGAGTCTTGATGGGTAATCCTTTGAATTTTGAACCCATTATGCAATTTCTGTGTATAAAACGCTTGATTATGGGATAATTAATGCACATTCCAAAGTTAGCACACAAAGGCTTGGAAAATTCAATTCTGATAGCCACGTGGATTAAGTGACGTAATTGCCAGCATGGCTTTAATGAGGTGGCAAGAATTTCAAAAAAAATTTCTTTTATTATATATATATAGATATACTAGTTAGAGCATCCACTATGGTGGTTTAAGAATAGGTTCAAGAAATTATGAAGAGGTTCAAAGTTTTGTATACCATAGTGAAGAACCATTTTAAGTATGGGTGGCATGAAAAGGTCTAGGATTTTGAAGAAGTTTATAAATTAATGCATTACATGAGTTCACAATTTTATAAACTTATTAGAAGTTTTATTTATAGTGGGAATAAGTTTATAGTATGAAAAGGCTTGTAAATTAAGAACATTTCACGAGATGACAATTTTATAAATCTTTTAAAATGTTTATCATAGTGGATGCCATTAGTACTTAGTAGATCATATTTTGTATATTGGGCCAAGCCTGCATGTTGCATTGTTGCTTAAGTGATGTATTTATATTGTAACATATCATTCATAATGTATCAAGCAAAACACATTATCCTTTTACATGATATCACAGCCTTTTACGATCCTCTCCAAAAACCTCTCCTCACAATCCTAAGAACAATATCTCACGTATAATACCCTTTTTTTCAACCCTATCTCCTTATTTCCATAACCATATTATATAGCACAATATCACGTATCCTTTCCACATATATAATCTCCATTCGTTTTTATTTTTTGCATTCATACAGTCCTCCCAATTTTCCATCACCAGAATATCATAATCTGTATTCACAATGATCAATGATAATACAAGTAGCGGCAATATTGTGACTAATAATAATTCGTATTGGTATTCCACTAACTCACATGCATCCAGTGGAGGCCAAAGTGGTTCGTTGTCTAACTTTCATGGTATGGGCCACGCCCAGTTACTTCATTTGGCCCACACCCAACAGCGATTGTTAGCCCATTATGGTTTATCTCAGGCCCATTTAACTGGTCTAGCCGACCAGGTGCCACAGGGCCACAAGGGGTTAATTTTCTCCCCGTTGGATTCAAACCCTTGTTTATGATAATGATACCGTATATAGTAAATCTTTTGCCAATAAGTATACGACCTTTTGAGTAACAGAGACTATGGCTATATGGATCAATGCTACACGTGATTTGAATACACTAAAATAAAGAAAAGAAACCAGAATACTATAACTATGTAGCCAATAATAACAAAATTCTACCCAACGTAACCACCACCAAATGGCCTATTGGTCTTTAATTGGCTACCTCACAAGAGGTCATAAGGTTTGTTCATATCTCATGTCAAGGTTCTGTCACCACAATTATTGAATAACTGTGAATTACATTTAGAAAGTGCATATCATATTGCAGAGTGTGAAAGAACTAGAACATATCTGTATTTATATAATGCTCTTTGACCATGTGCTTTTTGCATTATGCTTTTCTGCTTACTGACAAAGTTTACTCATTTACTTAGTTTGATAAGGATGAGCATCTGCTAGGGCTGCCGTTACCAGAATATTGGGTGGTAAGATAGATTTTATGATGAATTTATATGCAGCATAATTCGGATGATTCTATGTTAGCGAATAGTTAACTTCTCGTCCTATTTATATGATATGCAGGTTTCAAAATTACACGTACTAGTTGATGCAGTCACAACAAGTTATGACAAGTTTTTCTATAATGATGTTGCACGGGAAATGTATGATTTTTTCTAGGGTGATTTTGCTGATTGGTACGTATTATTTTTTTAATAATTGTATTGATTGGATTCTGGATTCACACTTTACTAATGTGTCACGGTCCATCTGTGGTCAGTTCTGGATCCATTCGCTAATGAGTCAGATCATATCAAATAACTGATTCAGTCCATATGGGACCCGTTGCTAGTTCTACGTCGATGACCCATTTCAAGACTCATTATTGTTGCTTATTGTTTTATGCTTCCCTTGTAGGTATATTGAAGCAAGTAAAGCTCATCTCTACCAATCTGAAGATCAGGCACTTGCTTCTACATCACAGGCAGTTCTTTTATACGTTTTTGAGAACATATTGAAGATGCTCCATCCATTTATGCCTTTTGTTACGGAAGAATTGACCTCCTCTTTGGAAGGTGATACGGTTACTTGGTTAGACATAGACCGGTCTTCACTGTAGTTGGAATTGAACAAGGAAAGACTAAAGTACCCCTACTAGCTAATAGAATATGTAAATTGACCTCAAAATATTACTGTAACAATCAACTCGCATTGTAGACATGTATATTTACCGAGGGTATATATGTTCTTAGTCTGAGCTGCACACTCTACCAATATATAGGTATTTGTTTGCAAACATATTATTATGACGCAGAAGGTTAATGATGGGAAACGTTGATATAGTAATGGCAATGGTAATAGTATGGTCAATTTAAAGAGGAATAGAAAGTGATGTTTTGAAAGCCGGGGGATTTCACACATTTACCAAGTTTGGTGGGTGGGGGTTTAATTATTGTCAAACCATTATCAGCATTCATTTCGGGTTGTTTATCTGCCATGAACCCCTGCACACTCTTTCCCGCGTAGCTATTGTTAAATGCTAAATTATTTGGCATCTCTAAAACACATTTTAGATTAATTGTTACAAGTATATAGTTTGAACTGCATGAAGTATTACCCATACTTGAAGTAGATTATCATAGCAAAGTTATCATATTTGGAATACCAAAACAACTTACTAGTGAAAAATTTCGCTACCATAGGATGTTATGCAATACTGTGCCAATTTTATCTTGTCATATGTGGATGAGTTAAATCAGGTTCTTAAGATCATGGGTCAATTGGATAATATTGGCTATTTGAAACGGGCCAACGGGTCAATGTATCCAGCTGTATACAACCCTTCAAAGCGTTTTATCCTTCCAAAAGATATAGCGTATAATATGAAATAAGTAGCGTTTGTAATCAATAAGCTAATGAAGCATAAGTTAAGGCACCAGACTAGTCATGAGTTTTAGGTCTCCCAATCTTTTTCCTATCTCAAAATATGTTGAGTAATATTCTTGCAAAGCAAGAATGGATTTCCACCTCCTAGTACGTCACTAGAACCAACCTTAACAAGGTTAGAATAGCATATGCCTTATGATAAACCAGACTCAGGGTCATACTGTAGAAGACCTGAGCCCTGAACATGAGTACTTTGCTACTTTGCTTACCGGCCAGTTGCCAATAGACAAAACTTGTAAGAATTTAAGATAAAACATCATACACCTTAATCAAGAGATCCAAAAACCAAGAAATTTCACATCGATAGTAAATAAGCTTATTAGCCATAAGTATTAATGTATTGCCAACAATTAGCTTTTTGTGATTATACCAAGCATCATAAATCAGGATATGCTAAATCAAAATCACTTGTTACTACAATTTAAATTACTACGTATTATGCTTTAGAATCAGTGACAATTGATAGCTAATAATATGAATTCAAAGTGGCACCAATTAATTGTCATAATTGCCATAACGAGCATAATCACGCGATTCGTAGTACCAATCTCCACTTTTAGTAGAATCACTATCAGGATACTTCATGTTTGATGGAATAATGAAACCTTTAGCTTTCAAACGATAGAGTGCCTGCTAACAAAAAATAGCAATGAGAAGAAAACATATAAAAATGGGAATGGTGCAATCGAGTAACAATTTTATAATGAATATCATACTTGCAATCGAACCGCTTAGTAAAAAATAGAGACACAAAGCAGTAAGAAAGAAAGATATGCATACTCCCTCAACGAGTTCTAAGAACACCATAATCAAGCCATTGATTTCAACCAATTATACTTGCATATGTTTATTAAACAACAATTGATAAGGTACTACTAAACCTAATGATCAATAGTTCGCACAAAGACACAAATTGGCAAAGAAATAAAAAGAAAAAAGAAACAGTAGGCAAAGTTTTACCTTTAGACAATCCTTCCCAATTTTAAGCTCTTTGACATGGCGAAGGCTTAGTATAAATCTTGCAAGCATATCTTCTTCTTCTTCTTCTTTATTTGGTACATCCATCNCGGACATTGTTTACTCTATCTCCCTTAGCCTTCTCCCCAACTAAATGCAGCATATTGTTGCCATCTTTGTCTTCCATAGCAAGTATAATTTTCTTGCTGCTTGATCCCATATCATTTAACAGTTTGTAGACGCCAACATGACCGTATGAGACGGCAACATGAAATATAGTTTGGCTATTATCATTTAGCTCCCAAACCAGATGTGGACATTGCCGAATGACCTCAACTATAAATGTAGTGTTACCCATTTCCGCAGCAATAAATAGTACCCGTGAAGAGTATTTGCGATTTCCTTCATTCAAAGCGGGTGTCTTATTATTAGCGGAATTCTGAAATAGGCTGTAAATCTGAGCTGGCATTTTTGCAATGTTCTTTGAAATGGTTCTAAGTAGATGCAGTGCCTCTTGCGTCTCTTTTTCGTAAGGTGTCTTCTTTTCATCTTCCTTAGTCTCATCAGGTGGCCCTTTGAATATTGCAACAAGTTCATCCTTAGGCAATTTTCCAATCTCTTTCAGAATGAATCTTAGCAATTGCAAGGCATCACTATCACTTTCCTTGTCAGGAAACTGAATCTTCCAAGGACATATGCGGAAAACTATGATAATTAAGAGAAGAAAATTATATTACATACTGGTGACTAGTTTTATTAGTCGTCAATATAATACCTGGTGCTTTTAGTTTGCTGTTAAAAACACATATCTGTGACTAGAATATTGTTATGGGTGAAGTTCGGAAGTGTCAACCATTCATACAAATAAAATCTAATACGTCATCAAAAGAACTTGTGCCTTAAAAGTTTTGAATGAAGAAAATATATATGACAGATCAAGAATTAGAGATTCTTACATGAATTTAAGAGCCAACTGATAATACCCGGGCGCAAAACATGAAATTCGTGAGGTTTGCAAGCCAAAAGTCTGAGTACACTCCCATTTGTAGCAAGAACTGGATGTTTGGTCACCATCTGTAATGCAACATCTATAGTCGCTTGATGATTCAAATTATTAAGATATATAGCAAACAAACCAAACAACCGAAATGTTTGTGAATCACATCAAAATATTATGGTTATCGAAACCATAGAAATCCAAAATCCCTAAATAAACCACATGCATTAAAGTTTTCAAATAGATGAGAATAAATGAATTAGAAAGATAAAACATATGTACCAAATTACTTACCGAATAGATTAGCCTCAATTCCACTAACTCACATGCATCCAGTGGAGGCCAAAGTGGTTCGTTGTCTAACTTTCATGGTATGGGCCACGCCCAGTTACTTCATTTGGCCCACACCCAACAGCGATTGTTAGCCCATTATGGTTTATCTCAGGCCCATTTAACTGGTCTAGCCGACCAGGTGCCACAGGGCCACAAGGGGTTAATTTTCTCCCCGTTGGATTCAAACCCTTGTTTATGATAATGATACCGTATATAGTAAATCTTTTGCCAATAAGTATACGACCTTTTGAGTGACAGAGACTATGGCTATATGGATCAATGCTACACGTGATTTGAATACACTAAAATAAAGAAAAGAAACCAGAATACTATAACTATGTAGCCAATAATAACAAAATTCTACCCAACGTAACCACCACCAAATGGCCTATTGGTCTTTAATTGGCTACCTCACAAGAGGTCATAAGGTTTGTTCATATCTCATGTCAAGGTTCTGTCACCACAATTATTGAATAACTGTGAATTACATTTAGAAAGTGCATATCATATTGCAGAGTGTGAAAGAACTAGAACATAACTGTATTTATATAATGCTCTTTGACCATGTGCTTTTTGCATTATGCTTTTCTGCTTACTGACAAAGTTTACTCATTTACTTAGTTTGATAAGGATGAGCATCTGCTAGGGCTGCCGTTACCAGAATATTGGGTGGTAAGATAGATTTTATGATGAATTTATATGCAGCATAATTCGGATGATTCTATGTTAGCGAATAGTTAACTTCTCGTCCTATTTATATGATATGCAGGTTTCAAAATTACACGTACTAGTTGATGCAGTCACAACAAGTTATGACAAGTTTTTCTATAATGATGTTGCACGGGAAATGTATGATTTTTTCTAGGGTGATTTTGCTGATTGGTACGTATTATTTTTTTAATAATTGTATTGATTGGATTCTGGATTCACACTTTACTAATGTGTCACGGTCCATCTGTGGTCAGTTCTGGATCCATTCGCTAATGAGTCAGATCATATCAAATAACTGATTCAGTCCATATGGGACCCGTTGCTAGTTCTACGTCGATGACCCATTTCAAGACTCATTATTGTTGCTTATTGTTTTATGCTTCCCTTGTAGGTATATTGAAGCAAGTAAAGCTCATCTCTACCAATCTGAAGATCAGGCACTTGCTTCTACATCACAGGCAGTTCTTTTATACGTTTTTGAGAACATATTGAAGATGCTCCATCCATTTATGCCTTTTGTTACGGAAGAATTGACCTCCTCTTTGGAAGGTGATACGGTTACTTGGTTAGACATAGACCGGTCTTCACTGTAGTTGGAATTGAACAAGGAAAGACTAAAGTACCCCTACTAGCTAATAGAATATGTAAATTGACCTCAAAATATTACTGTAACAATCAACTCGCATTGTAGACATGTATATTTACCGAGGGTATATATGTTCTTAGTCTGAGCTGCACACTCTACCAATATATAGGTATTTGTTTGCAAACATATTATTATGACGCAGAAGGTTAATGATGGGAAACGTTGATATAGTAATGGCAATGGTAATAGTATGGTCAATTTAAAGAGGAATAGAAAGTGATGTTTTGAAAGCCGGGGGATTTCACACATTTACCAAGTTTGGTGGGTGGGGGTTTAATTGTCAAACCATTATCAGCATTCATTTCGGGTTGTTTATCTGCCATGAACCCCTGCACACTCTTTCCCGCGTAGCTATTGTTAAATGCTAAATTATTTGGCATCTCTAAAACACATTTTAGATTAATTGTTACAAGTATATAGTTTGAACTGCATGAAGTATTACCCATACTTGAAGTAGATTATCATAGCAAAGTTATCATATTTGGAATACCAAAACAACTTACTAGTGAAAAATTTCGCTACCATAAGATGTTATGCAATACTGTGCCAATTTTATCTTGTCATATGTGGATGAGTTAAATCAGGTTCTTAAGATCATGGGTCAATTGGATAATATTGGCTATTTGAAACGGGCCAACGGGTCAATGTATCCAGCTGTATACAACCCTTCAAAGCGTTTTATCCTTCCAAAAGATATAGCGTATAATATGAAATAAGTAGCGTTTGTAATCAATAAGCTAATGAAGCATAAGTTAAGGCACCAGACTAGTCATGAGTTTTAGGTCTCCCAATCTTTTTCCTATCTCAAAATATGTTGAGTAATATTCTTGCAAAGCAAGAATGGATTTCCACCTCCTAGTACGTCACTAGAACCAACCTTAACAAGGTTAGAATAGCATATGCCTTATGATAAACCAGACTCAGGGTCATACTGTAGAAGACCTGAGCCCTGAACATGAGTACTTTGCTACTTTGCTTACCGGCCAGTTGCCAATAGACAAAACTTGTAAGAATTTAAGATAAAACATCATACACCTTAATCAAGAGATCCAAAAACCAAGAAATTTCACATCGATAGTAAATAAGCTTATTAGCCATAAGTATTAATGTATTGCCAACAATTAGCTTTTTGTGATTATACCAAGCATCATAAATCAGGATATGCTAAATCAAAATCACTTGTTACTACAATTTAAATTACTACGTATTATGCTTTAGAATCAGTGACAATTGATAGCTAATAATATGAATTCAAAGTGGCACCAATTAATTGTCATAATTGCCATAACGAGCATAATCACGCGATTCGTAGTACCAATCTCCACTTTTAGTAGAATCACTATCAGGATACTTCATGTTTGATGGAATAATGAAACCTTTAGCTTTCAAACGATAGAGTGCCTGCTAACAAAAAATAGCAATGAGAAGAAAACATATAAAAATGGGAATGGTGCAATCGAGTAACAATTTTATAATGAATATCATACTTGCAATCGAACCGCTTAGTAAAAAATAGAGACACAAAGCAGTAAGAAAGAAAGATATGCATACTCCCTCAACGAGTTCTAAGAACACCATAATCAAGCCATTGATTTCAACCAATTATACTTGCATATGTTTATTAAACAACAATTGATAAGGTACTACTAAACCTAATGATCAATAGTTCGCACAAAGACACAAATTGGCAAAGAAATAAAAAGAAAAAAGAAACAGTAGGCAAAGTTTTACCTTTAGACAATCCTTCCCAATTTTAAGCTCTTTGACATGGCGAAGGCTTAGTATAAATCTTGCAAGCATATCTTCTTCTTCTTCTTCTTTATTTGGTACATCCATCGTATAATCTAAGTAAGCTTTAACCAACGAAGACACATTTAGCAACATAAGCTTACAACCAAATTCATAGTAAATTTTTAGTGACAAAATATGAGGAGCATTGATTGTGATAATATTCCCAACGTCTTCAAGTTCATCATCTGCATGCATGGATCCAGAGAACACCAAGTTTTTTACACTATTTGAAGTAATATCAGTCCGTCTAAAACCGTAGCAATTATCTATTACTAAAGTTTCCAATAAAGGACTCCCGGATAATATATTTTGAATCAAAACTTCATCGAATTTCCCGAATGAAAGAGACAAACTAATAAGATTTATCCAACTAACGTTCCCACTTGGATTAAACATGCAGTCTTCCACATATAGATGAGTAAAACATGAATTAATGAAAAATGACTCAGAGCTTATCACAAATAAATCATCCTCATCCTCATCCTCATCCTCATCCTCATCCGTATGTAACAACAACCAAAACTGTTGGACATTACAGCTAATAGCATAACGAATCAAGTTTTTGACTTGTGCTTTAAACTTAATATTGTAATCGGTATCAAGTATGAATTTGACTAGGTTCAAGTGGCCACGTTGAGTTATGGTTTTGTAAACAGACGAAAAGAATTCAGTGAGTGATACATCTTTATCATCTTCATCATGTTTAAACACAAGATTAGGAACTTGAGGCCAAAGATTTTGCAAACCTGTTGTAATGGCTTCTCGTTCTTCATCCATTACTTCGATAGGTTTTCGACTTTTTGGGTGTTTTCTCCTATTAAATTTTATTTATAGGTAGGCATGCTGTAACTAAGTTTCTTTGGCCCCAAGGCCCCCAATTATTTAGAAAACAATAATTTCACTACCTTAAATAAAACTAGGTATAACATTCGGTTATTAACATACTATAATGGGCTTAGCCCAACAACAACACTTCTTTCTAGTTAATCAAACTTATCTAAATATTAATTACTCCCTCCGTCCCAAAATAATTGTCCTCATTTGACTTTTTAAAGTCTTGATTTCTCAACTTTGATCTTTAATATTTTTGTATGTGTTATATAATATTTGATGAAAATTATACCAATGAAAAAACATTTAAAAACCAAATCCATTCATATATTTTGCATCAATTATTATATAACACAAACAAAAATATTTAAGATCAAAGTTGAGAAATCAAGACTTTAAAAAGTCAAATGAGGACAATTATTTTGGGATGGAGGGAGTACATTACTTGAACACCTTTGGTCATAATATCCATATATGTTTTATAGTTTGATATCGTTTTATGTAACTAGTTATAATTTCCGTGCACGCACGGGGTTTTCTCAGAAAAATTTAATTATATAGTATTATCGTTTAAAAACAAAAAATCTTATGTACGTTTTAAAAAGTTAGAGCATCAACATGTGCAAAAGTAGAAAAATAGTTAGCAGAAATAGTAAATATAACTATGACATCAACCTTGTATTTGATTCTTGAGCGTGTCTCGTTATAATGTTATTGCGTCAAATGTTCTTTGATCACATTGGTTTACACATAAATCAAATTTATTTTAAAAATTTTGCTTACTATATGAACATATAAGAATTTAATCATGAAAATTGTGATATAAGTGCAACTAATAAGTATGCATGAGTTTTTCATTATGTTAAAGAAAGAGTATGGAATATGAAAGAGTGGATGAAAAAGTATGTGAAAGTGTATTTAAATTGTGATTTGGTTGGATTGTTTGAAAAATGTATGTTTTAAAGTGATATTTATCGTGAAAAAAGGGGTTTAAATTTTTTATCCGTTGTAAACTATGTCAATATAACGTACATTTCTTAGAAAAGAAAAGAAAACACCAATAACGCCAGTGATTGCACTGGCGATGGGACAATTGACGAATGAATGGCGATGGTCACGATGCATCAACGGCAGCGCTGTAAGTAAGCCAAGGGACGAATGACGTGTCATTGCGCCTCCGTACCGAGTTCTCTCACGAGTGAGCCCACACTCACACTCTTTAGAAGACGGCACTCCATAACCAGAAATGGAAGCCCTAAACGAAGAAGACGGCACTCCATAACCAACCACCGTACACCATCCCTCCTCTTCATCGCTTACGACACCTCCACGTGCCACTGCCACTTCCTCTCCTTCTCACGCGCCACCTGACGCCCCAACCCACGCGCCACCTCACGCGCCGACGGGACCGCAACTTATCTCACGTACGACGCTTACCGACGTGTCGCCCGTGCACTGGGAAACGACGGAAACCGAGCTTCTCAATGGGTTAGTGTTACTAACTTCTGGTAATGGATTTGTTGAGAATGATTATGAGTTTGTTATTAATCCGAGTACGTGTAAATTTTTTAAACTTAACGCTCCTGGTTCGGTTGCAGTTTACAACCACGGAAAAGTGAATATATGTTAGTTTTTCGGATACGACGATGTTAGCAATTAACATAAAAGGTTTTGAATATTAGGATGCGTAAAAGAACTTTTCAACCGAGTAGCGTAGAGATAATGTTGTTTGAGTTGTCGAGTTTTGAGTGGAGGAAAATTGATGCGGAGATACCGGTTGATATTAGTGAGGAGAATTGGTATGAGAGTGTTAAACGTAGTGTTTGTGTTAATAGTGTCATACATTTGATGTTACAATGCATGAATGAAATTTTAGATTTTGATTTGAGGACCAAGATGTTTGTGTTAATAAGATTGCAAATGACGCATTGCCGTGTGAGTACAATACCATTTGCCGTGTACAGCCTATTTTGATGAAAGTGAATGGGTTTTTAGAGGTGCTTTGTCATGATCGGGTTGTGGAAAGTAATGAGATGGATATTTGGATGTTGAAGGATTACGAGGAGCGTGTTTGGATTAAAGAAACATTTGTGTTTGGTGACTCGTGGGTGGATTTGGACGGACCTTTTCCGTTGGAGTGTGTTAATGTGGATGAGATTGCTTTTTTGCTGAAAAGGGTGTCTAAGGATATGATCAGGGTACCAGTTTATGACATGAAAACTAGAAGTTTTGTTTTAAATCAGTTAAGTACTTTCTTGGTGGACACTATTTAACGTGCAGAAGTAAAGCAAAACTTCACCCTCACATACACCGGCTTGTGTTTGTTTGTGCATCATACTTTGCAAGTCAGGTTTGCACATGTGGGTACCTCGCTAGTAGCCTAGTAGTAGCTGACGTTTTATTTATTTATTATTATTATTATTATTATTAATTTTCTGATGTTAAGTAGTGTTCTTCTATCCATTGGAGCTTGTATTCCTAGACAAATTTCTGTATTTCGTATTTCTTGCTGTCAGTTGTTATCTAATATGCTTTAAATCATCTATGAAATCTACGGTTGTGGAATTTTTTGGAAGGATGTAAAATTATAGTAATAGTTTTAATCCTTTGTGAAACCTACACATGACGTTTAGTTTCATGAATGTTTTGAGTGGTTAACTGGTATGGAGTCTTCAAATCACGCTATACATAAATGATTATGGCAGGCTGAGGCTGTAAATATTTGAATGTTGCTTTACTTTTGAATGTTTAGATAGCTGCTGACTCTTATAATTTTGAAAGGTAATTAATCTCGGCGATCAATATCATCTTCATATCAAGTTTTAGGAAGAGCGAAGCTTTGAGTGTGCCTTGTATGGTCTACGATTATTGTGTTTAATCTCTTGAAATGGGACATTTAACTGTCGTGGTATCTTTCGTGATGCTAAACGTAGATGTTTCTGCTAGTTTCCCTCTATATAAATTTATGAATATTCTACGATGATGGTTAAAATCAGTTCAAGTGTTGCAATATGTAGTGTCTGTATATGTGAATGGTAATTAACTCATGTTCACAATCATCTACATGTGGATGATGTGTATGCGGTGAAGAATGTTAGGATTGGGGATAGCTTAGCAGTGGCAAAAGACCAGTAGCAGCAGCAATAGAAAACAACAGGTATCACAAACTAAGAATAGGAGTATATTGGGGTATGATATCAGGAGGTTTTAAAACAAAAAGTACTGATGTTTATTAGTCTGATAAGTGCTTGCTTACATGTTCTGTTCTACATTACATATATTAGTCATTCACCGACATTAGTAGAAGTCTCCTGATACTTCTACAACTAGTGCACCAAAATTACGAAAACGCCCTTACAAAACAAGATAAACTACATAGTACCGAAAATTACTAAACTACCCTTAGGAGTATAAGTCACAATGTCTAACAATCTCCACCTTGACTTTTAGCTCCTAAGTAACACTATATTTCCAATTGTCGATATTGAGCAAATCTAAACAGTGACGAAACTTGCTCAAAGGGACCGGTTTAGTAAACACATCCGCAGGATTGTCTTGAGTGCCAATCTTCTTCACTTTGATTCTTCTTTCCGTACGGATAAAATGATAACGAACATCTATGTGTTTAGTCCGGTCATGGTACACTTGATCTTTAGCCAAACAAATAGCACTCATGCTATCGCAAAACACGGTCGCTTGATCTTGTGGGAAACCAAGATCTTCGATCAAACCTTTCAACCAAATTGCTTCCTTCGCTGCTTCCGTTAAAGCCATATACTCGGCTTCAGTAGTAGATAAAGCTACTGATGGTTGTAATGTAGCTTTCCAACTTACAACCGAATTTCCAATGGTGAAAACATAACCTGTCAAGGATCTTCTAGCATCAAGATCTGCAGCATAATCCGAATCTGAGTAGCCGNGGACGAATGACGTGTCATTGCGCCTCCGTACCGAGTTCTCTCACGAGTGAGCCCACACTCACACTCTTTAGAAGACGGCACTCCATAACCAGAAATGGAAGCCCTAAACGAAGAAGACGACACTCCATAACCAACCACCGTTACACCATCCCTCCTCTTCATCGCTTACGACACCTCCACGTGCCACTGCCACTTCCTCTCCTTCTCACGCGCCACCTGACGCCCCAACCCACGCGCCACCTCACGCGCCGACGTGACCGCAACTTATCTCACGACGCTTACCGACGTGTCGCCCGTGCACTGGGAAACGACGGAAACCGAGCTTCTCAATGGGTTAGTGTTACTAACTTCTGGTAATGGATTTGTTGAGAATGATTATGCGTTTGTTATTAATCTGAGTACGTGTAAATTTTTTAAACTTAACGCTCCTGGTTCGGTTGCAGTTTACAACCACGGAAAAGTGAATATATGTTAGTTTTTCGGATACGACGATGTTAGCAATTAACATAAAAGGTTTTGAATATTAGGATGCTTAAAAGAACTTTTCAACCGAGTAGCGTAGAGATAATGTTGTTTGAGTTGTCGAGTTTTGAGTGGAGGAAAATTGATGCGGAGATACCGGTTGATATTAGTGAGGAGAATTGGTATGAGAGTGTTAAACGTAGTGTTTGTGTTAATAGTGTCATACATTTGATGTTACAATGCAGGAATGAAATTTTAGCTTTTGATTTGAGGACCAAGATGTTTGTGTTAATAAAGATTCCAAATGACGCATTGCCGTGTGAGTACAATACCATTTGCCGTGTACAGCCTATTTTGATGAAAGTGAATGGGTTTTTAGAGGTGCTTTGTCATGATCGGGTTGTGGAAAGTAATGAGATGGATATTTGGATGTTGAAGGATTACGAGGAGCGTGTTTGGATTAAAGAAACATTTGTGTTTGGTGACTCTTGGGTGGATTTGGACGGACCTTTTCCGTTGGAGTGTGTTAATGTGGATGAGATTGCTTTTTTGCTGAAAAGGGTGTCTAAGGATATGATCAGGGTACCAGTTTATGACATGAAAACTAGAAGTTTTGTTTTAAATCGGTTAAGTACTTTCTTGGTGGACACTTTTTACGCACTAGGAAGATTGAGTTCAATCAAGTTAGGAGTTATGTTCAAAGAGTTTTGCCTTTAGAGAGGAATGCGGCAAGTACTTTGTGATCCATTACAAGTTGCTCTATTTAACGTGCAGAAGTAAAGCAAAACTTTACCCTCACATACACCGGCTTGTGTTTGTTTGTGCATCATACTTTGCAAGTCAGGTTTGCACATGTGGGTATCTCGCTAGTAGCCTAGTAGTAGCTGGCGTTTTATTTATTTATTTATTTATTTTAATTTTCTGATGTTAAGTAGTGTTCTTCTATCCATTGGAGCTTGTATTCCTAGACAAATTTATGTATTTCGTATTTCTTGCTGTCAGTTGTTATCTAATATGCTTTAAATCATCTATGAAATCTACGGTTGTGGAATTTTTTGGAAGGATGTAAAATTATAGTAATAGTTTTAATCCTTTGTGAAACCTACGCATGACGTTTAGTTTCATGAATGTTTTGAGTGGTTAACTGGTATGGAGTCTTCAAATCACGCTATACATAAATGATTATGGCAGGCTGAGGCTGTAAATATTTGAATGTTGCTTTACTTTTGAATGTTTAGATAGCTGCTGACTCTTGTAATTTTGAAAGGTAATTAATCTCGGCGATCAATATCATCTTCGTATCAAGTTTTAGGAAGAGCGAAGCTTTGAGTGTGCTTTGTATGGTCTACGATTATTGTGTTTAATCTCTTGAAATGGGACATTTAACTGTCGTGGTATCTTTCGTGACGCTAAACGTAGATGTTTCTGCTAGTTTCCCTCTATATAAATTTATGAATATTCTACGATGATGGTTAAAATCAGTTCAAGTGTTGCAATATGTAGTGTCTGTATATGTGAATGGTAATTAACTCATGTTCACAATCATCTACATGTGGATGATGTGTATGCGGTGAAGAAGGCCAATGAGTTGGCATGATAAGCACTACCACTAGCGTACACTAGGATTTTGATTTTTGAGGAAAGTTTTCTGATTTGCATAATTTGAATGGTGCTGTTGTCATTTTATACTGCTCAGTTAGTTTAATCCTGTATCAAAATTACTTCGCACACCACAAATCCTTGTGTGTGTAGCATCTGTTGCTGATACTCTACCTAAAGGCGTGCAGAGTAATTTTGGTGGTGTACGAATGTCGAATGACCTTTCCATTTTGGCGCGCAGAGTAGTTTTGGTGGTGTATGATAGTCATAATTGAATTAAATGATTAAAATGGAAGGCCTTTTTGGCTTTGATTGTCTAAGAAATTAGAAGCTTTTTTAAGATAAAAACGCAGAAAGGAAATGGACATAATTGTGGTGTATATCGTCAAGTGCTCTGCCAAAAACAGGTTTATAATATCTGAATGTTCTGTTAAACTTATGTTATGCTGCATAACATCTTTTACCTGAATTTTTGTAGCGTGTGGCTCCTTTCGTATGGAAAACCATGAATGTGAACTATGGTATTTGAACATAAAGATACCTTCTTTAGGCAATCTTCGACATCAAAATTCCAGGGTACTCCTCAGATTCTCAGAATCCATTATTAACTGCAATTTGAAGTTGCATGCCATGAACTGTTATTAGCCTGTATGGCTGTATCGTCTACCTATACATTTACTTTACGCTACAAATATGTTGTTTATATGCTATATTGGCTATTGAGGATACGGTTAGACATAGATCAGTCGTCGAGCGTTGTTGGAATTGAACAAGAAACGACTAACTAAACCCTACTGGAAACCCATGTTTACCAAAAAAAAAANAAATGATTATGGCAGGCTGAGGCTGTAAATATTTGAATGTTGCTTTACTTTTGAATGTTTAGATAGCTGCTGACTCTTGTAATTTTGAAAGGTAATTAATCTCGGCGATCAATATCATCTTCGTATCAAGTTTTAGGAAGAGCGAAGCTTTGAGTGTGCTTTGTATGGTCTACGATTATTGTGTTTAATCTCTTGAAATGGGACATTTAACTGTCGTGGTATCTTTCGTGACGCTAAACGTAGATGTTTCTGCTAGTTTCCCTCTATATAAATTTATGAATATTCTACGATGATGGTTAAAATCAGTTCAAGTGTTGCAATATGTAGTGTCTGTATATGTGAATGGTAATTAACTCATGTTCACAATCATCTACATGTGGATGATGTGTATGCGGTGAAGAAGGCCAATGAGTTGGCATGATAAGCACTACCACTAGCGTACACTAGGATTTTGATTTTTGAGGAAAGTTTTCTGATTTGCATAATTTGAATGGTGCTGTTGTCATTTTATACTGCTCAGTTAGTTTAATCCTGTATCAAAATTACTTCGCACACCACAAATCCTTGTGTGTGTAGCATCTGTTGCTGATACTCTACCTAAAGGCGTGCAGAGTAATTTTGGTGGTGTACGAATGTCGAATGACCTTTCCATTTTGGCGCGCAGAGTAGTTTTGGTGGTGTATGATAGTCATAATTGAATTAAATGATTAAAATGGAAGGCCTTTTTGGCTTTGATTGTCTAAGAAATTAGAAGCTTTTTTAAGATAAAAACGCAGAAAGGAAATGGACATAATTGTGGTGTATATCGTCAAGTGCTCTGCCAAAAACAGGTTTATAATATCTGAATGTTCTGTTAAACTTATGTTATGCTGCATAACATCTTTTACCTGAATTTTTGTAGCGTGTGGCTCCTTTCGTATGGAAAACCATGAATGTGAACTATGGTATTTGAACATAAAGATACCTTCTTTAGGCAATCTTCGACATCAAAATTCCAGGGTACTCCTCAGATTCTCAGAATCCATTATTAACTGCAATTTGAAGTTGCATGCCATGAACTGTTATTAGCCTGTATGGCTGTATCGTCTACCTATACATTTACTTTACGCTACAAATATGTTGTTTATATGCTATATTGGCTATTGAGGATACGGTTAGACATAGATCAGTCGTCGAGCGTTGTTGGAATTGAACAAGAAACGACTAACTAAACCCTACTGGAAACCCATGTTTACCAAAAAAAAAAATGTAAATTTTCCTCCAAATATTAACAATTATAAGAATCAATAATAACTCTTATTGTAGACATGTACATTTACAGAGGGTATATTCGTTCTTAGTCTGAGCTGTACACTCTACCAATATAAATGTATTTTTTTGCAAACATACTCTTTTGTTTGTTAGTAATGATGGGAAGAGTAGATATAGTAATGGTTATGGTAATAGTATCGTCAATTTTAAGAGGAATAACAAAAACTAGGGGATATCCCGACAGAAGCACACTCTTTCGGGTTGTTTAGCTGAAACCATTATCAGCATTCATTTCGGGTTGTTTAGCTGACATGTACCCTCCGTGGCGGCACTCTTTCCCCTCATAGCAATTGTTAAATGTGAAATTATTTGGCATCCTTTAAAAACATTTCAGATTGTACTATAATTTGAACTGATCAAGTATTACCCTTAATTTTAATACTAAATAACTAAAGTAGATTATCAATATAACGTTATCATATTTGGGATATACCAAAACAACTTACCATTGGAAAAATTCGCTACAATTGAATAAGACATTATCGTAGTTGGAGGCCAAATTAAATAGGTGTACGAAGTTAATGGAATTCATCATCATCATATTTAATATTTCATTGTTTGGCTGTTTGTGTATTTTGTGTGTGCAGGAGCCATGGTTGAGATCCTTTTTAACTCGTATGGCCATAGTAAAAGCCACAAGCAGTTTTAAATGGTGTCTGATTCATGCGGTCTTTTGGTATTTAGGCTTGTTAGTTAGTTTTATTGTGTTAAGGTAGGATGCTTGTATGTTATTTGCCTTTGTATTTCTCTTGGGTCTCTTCTCTTTTAAAGTAGCTTGTTAATTAAGGAGAGAGGCCTTGTTTTTGTATTGTCTTTTCCCCGTTTTGGGTTCTTTTATTATTGTTGGCTTTTCAAAAAAAAAACAAAAAAAAAAAGGTGTAGCAAGTTCTATACAAACTCATTCAGTTTTGATCTAGGGTATAAATTTTCTAGGTAGGCTCGCGCTTCAGTATGTGTAATACTTTTATCGTTTTATCTCATAACAGAAAATCTCTCCTAAATTGTCGTGGATGCACAGTCGATTCCTGTCTTTGTGCATGATTGGCTTAGTCCATTTTCTTGCTGTTATATAGCATGGTTTACCTGAAGAGATCATCAAAAGACGTAAAGTTTTTTCCAATAATTCATAAGTTATATAAAATTTCAACATAATTACAAATAACATCAAGAATTACATGTATTTGGAAATTAAAGTAAAAAACACACCATATGCAGATAGTCAAAGCGACAGAATTACAAAAGTACATCAATCCAAATGAAACTTCCTAGCCAAGAAATCTTGGATTCATAAAAGCATTCTAAAACCAACGTTGCGATGCGACTTGAAAAGCTGATATTTTGAGGAGGCAAATATCACAAACGGGTGATAGGCAGTCATGCCTGATGAGAATGGGTAACCAAATATATACCTTTTTAAAAAAAATTAGGAAAAGTTGATAAGAAAAGTAAAAACCATGGTTACTATAGAAGCGAAAACAAATCCTAGACATTTAATCCCAACTGCGTGGATAATGAAAGGCCATGAATCAATATTCATCCATCATTAGAAAGACCCGAGGATGGATAAGACCATGAGGAATGAAGTGTAGAAAATAGTAAAGGACAAGCTGTCAAATATAATGAACACTTGGAAAGATAATTACGAAGGAACATAGGAGAAGCGTCATTTTGATTGATACCCACCTGGAGTTGAAATGCTATCGTATATGACGTGGTGGCAACAAGTTGCAAGCCACAACCCATTAATTGAGTGGCTATTTCTTTTCATCCAGTCTTCGGCTTTGAAAATATGATCATTTGTGGTTTCTTGATTGAATACATTAATGTGGTGTTAGACGCAGCTGCGTTCTTTTTTCTCGAAGAGCAAGGAGGGATGATGTTCTCCGATTCCTAAGCATTGACAAGAACCATATCAAACATCAAATATAATCTGACATCAACTTAATAACTACAAAAAAACCTGTTAATAAGTGGATGTAGTTACAAATGGATGCAACATATATATCCACTGAATTAATTCCTATTATCTATCTGTATAAGAGCTAAAGAGCAAGCAAGTAACTGACATGGCAGAGGAATTATATACGGGTAGGTACTGTACCTGAACCAAAAAATTTCAGGATTCAATCGGAGACCCACTCCTCCCGGATGTTCTGTACTGATTAACCCCTTAGCCCTCCCCCTTCCCCCGACCAAATGCAACATACTTGTTGCCATTTTTGTCCTTCAAAAGCAAGTATGGAACCCTGCTGCTTGATCCTATGTTTATAAAATAGTTTGTAGATACCCACACGGCCATGTGNAAAAAAAAAATGTAAATTTTCCTCCAAATATTAACAATTATAAGAATCAATAATAACTCTTATTGTAGACATGTACATTTACAGAGGGTATATTCGTTCTTAGTCTGAGCTGTACACTCTACCAATATAAATGTATTTTTTTGCAAACATACTCTTTTGTTTGTTAGTAATGATGGGAAGAGTAGATATAGTAATGGTTATGGTAATAGTATCGTCAATTTTAAGAGGAATAACAAAAACTAGGGGATATCCCGACAGAAGCACACTCTTTCGGGTTGTTTAGCTGAAACCATTATCAGCATTCATTTCGGGTTGTTTAGCTGACATGTACCCCTGCGCGCTCTTCCCTCATAGCAATTTGTTAAATGCGAAAATTATTTGGCATCTTCAAAAAACATTTTAGATTGTATATAGTTTGAACTGCATCAAGTATTACCCTTAATTTAATACGTACGTAATACTTAAAGTAGATTATCATATAAAAAGTTATCATATTTGGAATACCAAAACAACTTACCATTGGAAAATTCGCTACCATTGGACAGGACAGGTCCTGAGGTTTTTGATGCCCGGGGCGAGTCGTCAAAAATATGCCCCCTTATAAACAAAAAGCACACCATTGTTTAGGGGTTTTGAACCTAGTCAATTAAGCTAGGCGGCTCATCCTCACGCCTAACTTTTGTATTAAATAAAATGCTACGATACAAGAAAATAAATGTTGAATTACAAGCTGCACCTATATCACCTAAAACGATGTCTTCGTGCGTTTCTTGATTCAAATTCATCGATTATCTTGTCATAGTCAACATTTGCTAAAAAACTACTTTCTATACTCAATATTGCCAACCGATTGAGCATCTCTTGACTCATCGTATTCCTTAAATAATTTCAATATCTTTAATTTTGAAAAACTTCTCTAAAAGGCCATTTGCTTACAAGTTCGTCTTTCATGCTTGAACGTAAACCATCTCAAACTCTCACATCTAAAGTATTATATTTACTTTAGGTAGGCTTTCATTAACTTTTCCAACATGATCTTCATTAAAATCAATATCGTCAATTTCTTTAACATCAATATCGTCACTTTTCGAATTTTCATTGTTTATTTGATTTTAATTATTTTCAATATTTCTTCTATATTATTATTATTTTTTTATTATTATTATTTTTTTTTCTAACAACAAACAGTCCCAAAGATCCAAATGGAGCTTTATTAGATTTTTTTTTTCTCTCTCTCTCTCTTCTATTTTGGGCACCCGATGGTTGTGAACGACGCAACATGATAGTTTCTAGCGTAAATGGCGTATAAATTTACACAGGCTTGTAAAACTGAACATAGTCTAATACTCTAATATAACATAAGCCTATAAAATGATGCCCCCTCCCTTAGTGCTGCCTTGGGCCATCGCCCACCTGGCCCAACACTAAATCCGGCCCTGCCATTGGATGTTATGCTAAACTGTGCCAATTTTAACCTTTTCATATGGATGTGAGTTAAATCAGGCTCTTAAGATCATGGGTCAAATGGATAGTATCCGTTGTATTTGAAACGGGTCATTGGGTCTTAGAAGCGGACAATCGCTTTAGATGTATCCAGATGTATACAACCGTTCAACGCGTTTTGTTTTTCCAAAAGATATAGTGTATCATATAAATTAAGTAGCATTTGTAATCATAATAAAGGAATCTGTTCCTCTAAAACTTGAATAGACATTACCAACTTTGAATATAGGATGATTCTCAATATTCTGATGACTTATCTTGTATTTTCCTTTGGGTATCGACCGACTACTTTCTGTTTTAAATGTATGCGTAATTACGTATAATAGTTTAAGTGGAACACCTTATTTGCTGTAGTGTGAGAATCTAGTTGTAAATTTCTGCTAAGTACTCCTTGAATGGAATCATCAAATTATGAGGTTCTTCTTCTATGTCACTTTTACAAGGATACTTGGCATTGATGACCCAAATGGTTTATTATGACCTGGCGTAGAAATTAGGACCACGGCCCTAAGTGATATCTCAAAATGATTAGCTAACAGAGTAGGCTTTGCGTTGGGCTGATAGGCACAAAGCCAATATGACGAATACTGTTCCTGGGGGAAGGGGGTGTGGATCTGTTATCTAGTTTAGATTTTATCTTGTTTGGGGAGGCTCAATAGGTATAGTTCTATACGAACTCCATAAGTTTTATGGGTGCACGTATTAACATATTCTAGGTATGATTCAAAATTTGTAATACTTATATTTTCTACCTAACACATAAAACATATCCTTTTTGTCCGTGGATGCAAGTCGATTATTGTATCGACTAAACAACGTTAAATCCATATGTCCGTGTGAGATTGCTAAGTGCTTTTCTTCTTGTTATACGGTGTGGTTCCTAATAGTCACAGTTTTACAAGTTTTTTTAGATCAGTGACACTTGTCCCATGTTACTGGAGAGATCCTCAAAACTCAGAAGTTTTCCATAAGTTTACATAAATTCAACTGAAATTACAACATAAGCAAAGTACATGTTTGGAAAATAATCACCATATGCAGACTCTCAGATGACAGATTTCCAAAAGGACATTAATTCATACAAGACTTCCAAGTTTTATAAAGCATTCTTAAACCACATACGATGCGACTCCAAAGATGATACTTTGAGAAGGCAAAAATCACAAATGGGGTGACAGCAGAAACACTGATGAGAATCGGCAATCTAAATTGATACTTATATCTAAACATTAGGAAAAAGTTGATGAGAAATGTGATAATCATGGTTGCAATTGAGATGAAAACGAATGCTAGACATATAGCCAGCTGTTTGGATAAAGAAATCATGAAATCATATTCATCATAATTAGACCCGAGGATGGATAAGACCATGAGGATCGAAGTTGTAGAAGCTATAAATGATAAGGCGTCAAATATAAGGAACAATCTGAAAAGAAAAAATTCAATGAGCGAGGGTTGTGCGGTTTCATCATATCCACCTGGAAGTTGAAACGCTACTGTATACGAGGTGGTGGCAACAAGTGCTGCCACAACCATTAGTTGAGTAGCTATTTCTTTCATCCAGTCTTCACCTTTAGAAAATAGATCTCTGTGGTTCTTGATGAATACTTGATGTGGTGTTAGACCAGCTGCATTCTTTTTTTCTTGTAGACGAGGTGGGATGATGGTTTGGATTTGCTAGCATGATCAAGGAATGATTAAAGATCAAGTAATTTTACATCAACATAAAACACTACAAAAAACCTGTTATATACAAGTCGAATATGGAATATTTCCTACGGATAGAATTTCAATGATAAGCCATCCCATGGCTGATATTACCAGTTGGATATAACATGGCACTTGATTGCATATTATATATTTCCCTATGTAGTTAATTCAAAATCTGGAATAGCTGGAGAGGAATTAAATACGTACCTTGAACCAAGAAATATCAGGATTTAACTGCATACCCACTCCTCGGACATTGTTTACTCTATCTCCCTTAGCCTTCTCCCCAACTAAATGCAGCATATTGTTGCCATCTTTGTCTTCCATAGCAAGTATAATTTTCTTGCTGCTTGATCCCATATCATTTAACAGTTTGTAGACGCCAACATGACCGTATGAGACGGCAACATGAAATATAGTTTGGCTATTATCATTTAGCTCCCAAACCAGATGTGGACATTGCCGAATGACCTCAACTATAAATGTAGTGTTACCCATTTCCGCAGCAATAAATAGTACCCGTGAAGAGTATTTGCGATTTCCTTCATTCAAAGCGGGTGTCTTATTATTAGCGGAATTCTGAAATAGGCTGTAAATCTGAGCTGGCATTTTTGCAATGTTCTTTGAAATGGTTCTAAGTAGATGCAGTGCCTCTTGCGTCTCTTTTTCGTAAGGTGTCTTCTTTTCATCTTCCTTAGTCTCATCAGGTGGCCCAGGGTTCTTTTATATATTGTTGGCTTTCAAAAAAAAAAACAAAAAAAAAAGGTGTACAAGTTCTATACAAACTCATTCAGTTTTGATCTGGGTATAAATTTTCTAGGTAGGCGCGCTTCAGTATGTGTAATACTTTTATCGTTTATCTCAAACAGAAAATCTCTCCTAATTGTCGGTGGATGCAAGTCGATTCCTGTCTTTGTGCATGATTGCTTAGTCATTTTCTTGCTGTTATATAGCATGGTTCACTGAAGAGATCATCAAAACGTAAAGTTTTCAATATTCATAAGTTTATATAATTTCAACATAAATTACAATAACATAGAATTACATGTATTTGGAAATTAAAGTAAAAAACACACCATATGCAGATAGTCAAACGACAGAATTACAAAAGTACATCAATCCAAATGAAACTTCCTAGCAGAAATCTTGGATTCATAAAGCATTCTAAAACCACGTTCGATGCGACTTGAAAGCTGATATTTTGAGGAGGCAAATATCACAAACGGGGTGATAGCAGTCATGCTGATGAGAATGGGTAACCAAATATAACCCTTTTTAAAAATTAGGAAAAAGTTGATAAGAAAAGTAAAAACCATGGTTACTATAGAAGCGAAAACGAATCCTAGACATTTATCCAACTGCGTGGATAATGAAAGCATGAAATCATATTCATCATAATTAGACCCGAGGATGGATAAGACCATGAGGATTGAAGTTGTAGAAAATATAAAGGACAAGCTGTCAAATATAATGAACACTTGGAAAAGATAATTACGAAGGAACATAGGAGAAGCGTCATTTTGATTATACCCACCTGGAGGTTGAAATGCTATCGTATATGACGTGGTGGCAACAAGTGCAGCCACAACCATTAATTGAGTGGCTATTTCTTTCATCCAGTCTTCGGCTTTGGAAAATAGATCTTTGTGGTTCTTGATGAATACATTATGTGGTGTTAGACCAGCTGCGTTCTTTTTTTCTCGAAGACAAGGAGGGATGATGTTCTCGATTTCCTAGCATGACAAGAACATATCAAACATCAAATAATCTGACATCAACTTAATAACTACAAAAAAACCTGTTATAAGTGGATGTAGTTATCAAATGGATGCAAATATATATCACTGAAATTAATTGCCTATTATCTATCTGTATAAGTAGCTAAGAGCAACAATAACTGACCATAGAGGAATTATATATGTACTGTACCTTGAACCAAAAAATTTCAGGATTCAATCGGAGACCCACTCCTCGGATGTTCTGTACTTGATTACCCTTAGCCCTCTCCCCGACCAAATGCAACATATTGTTGCCATTTTTGTCTTCAATAGCAAGTATGGAATCCCTGCTGCTTGATCCTATGTTATAAAATAGTTTGTAGATACCCACATGGCCATGTGAGACAGCTGCATGAAATATACTTTGGCCATTATCATTGACCTCCTCAACCAGATCTGGAAATTTCAGAAGGACCTCAACTACAAATGCAGTGTTACCCATTTCCGCAGCAAGAAATAGCACCCGTGAAGAGTATTTGCGATTTCCATCATTCAAAGCGGCTGCCTGATTATTAGCGGAATCTTTGATTAATAGGTTGTAAATCTGAGCAGGCATTTTCGCAATGTTCTCTGAAATGGTTCTAAGCAGATGAATTACTTCTTGTGTTTCTTTTTCGTAGTGTGTTTTCTTTTCATCTTTCGTACTATCAACAGGAAGCCATCTTATTATTTCATCACGTTCACCCTTAGGCAAATTGCCAATCTCTACCAGAATGAATCTCAGTAATTTCAAGGCATCACTCTCACTTTCCATGTCAGGGAACGGAATCTTCAAATGACAGACACGGAAAACTATGAAAAATTAAGAGAACAAGATGTTATTATATATTTCTGACGAGTTCTCCGAAAGACTTCCAGGTGCAAGGACGCAAGAAGAAATAGTTTTATGTCTATTATTTTTGTTTTCTTGCTTGTTATGTTGCTTTTGTTTAGCATTGTGGCTTGGTCAGTTGCACATGTTGTGCATGTTAGTTTTAAGAATGGTATGCCATTCTTAGATAGGTGTCTTGTTAGTGTCCTAAGGGACTGTGGCCGAGGGATTTCACCCTCGTCATTTTGTACCTCAACGTTTTTTGGAGTAATGAATTTTACCAGGGTGTAGACCCTTTTACCCAAAAAAAATATATATTTCTGACGAGTTGTCATTTTAAGATCTTATGGGTGAAGTTAGCCATAGCATACAGACTCTTACGCCAGAAAAAAAGAAGCTTGTGTAACAAAAAGTTAGAATATAAAATTTGCCAAATTTGAATCGTGCTTAATTTAAGTAAATGGTCAAGTAATTATAATCAGAGATGATGGGTGGAGTATATTGAGGATCATATCCCCTCGTATCCTTCCATCCCCGCTGGCTGCTCCGCCCCATCGGAAAAGATATTAAATCCCCATATATCCATGCCCCCATAGGGATTCAAGGTTTCAAAGATTTCTTTTCCCGTTCCCTCTAACTAAGGGAAAAAAATGAAGCCCATGGACAATTAAATACTAACATTTGCTCATTAGCACGTTAGCGGAACCCCTGTATTCATTAATTAATGTATAATGGAAGCTCCATATATAGTAATTTGACAACTGTTTGGCTTCTTTTTAAATGATGGTGATCATGGGCGGTGATGTCAAAAGGACTCATGCCTTGGAATATAATATCAAGATGTAGATTCTTACGTGAATTTAGGCGTCCTTGGATAATACCCGGACCTATAACATAGAATTCATAAGGTTTGCATGCCAATAGTCCGAGCACAGTACTCTCTTTTGTAGCTAGAATTGGATGGTCGGTCACAATTCGTAATGCCACATCTAAAACATATATGATATATATAGTCACTTGATGAGTAAAACATATACGATATAGTGAGATCATAATTTCTTTTAAAGGTCTACTATACCAAATTACTTACCAAATAGATCAGCCTCAACACATTTCACAAAAGCTAAAACCCGATCTTCATCAGTCCAGGGTTCACTAGTCATTTGTCGAGACTCCGTGTACAACAAATCAACCATATCACGTTTTCCACATGAAGCAGCTTTGTAGATTAGCATCTTTCTATCACGATCAGCTATATTGCATTTAAAAGGTAAATTTGTCTTTCTAGTCATTAAATGTTCATATGGAAAATGGTTGAGAGGCCTAAATACATGCCTAATTTTTATGCCTAAATAGATGTGGAGGTTGTTTATTGGTTTGTGAAAAAGTGGGTCTATTTCCTTTCACTAATAAGATGTTGACACATACGATTAGGCATACATTTAGGCACACCAATTAGGCATGCTAATCAATGCTCTGTTCATATTCCCTGTATCTATCATAAATCAATTTTTTATTTTTTATTATTTATTTATTTATTTATTTATTTATTTATTTATTTATTTTTTTTGTTGGTGGACTATAAAAAGATGGAACTGAGGGACTGTATAACTTATTTTGTTCTGCTTACCCTGAGCAAAATAATGTTTAAATCAAGGACACCTTTAATCACTTAAAATAATGTTTAAATGTTTGTTTAGTTTTATACGTAATAATGCCCCTTAACAACCGTAAGTCTGTAAGTATATCAATTAAGGCAAATCAACCAACAAAGATGTATCATATAAAGCAAGTAGTTTTAATTAATGCTAGTTATACATTTGATATATGTTTTGCATGTTATTTTCACGTAACTTCTACTATGTACTTTACACCTGCTTCAATACTATACGGATTCACGTACAACCTTGCTTAAACTTCAAAGTTGCATTACGTATGATAAAGAAAAAGAAACTCGATCGTACCATTAAGTAGATTTTGAGGAGGTATTTCTGCTTCTGCATGTGGCTGATTACCTGAAGTGCTTGGCATGTCAATAACTTGACTTTCAACTGATTTCATAACTTGAATGTGCTCTTTTTTCCTTTCTTTTTGTCTTATAGGGAAAGTTTGGAATGAAAGATGGCCGGGAAAGTTTTTAACTGTAATTGCATACAAAGTTATGACTATTGAGCACTTTTTATATACGCAAAGGAGGCCAATGCTCAAAGGGTTGACGCGCGTTCACAAAGTCAATGATCAAAACTGCCTAGTGCCTACCTACCGACTACCATGATCCACAATAGGTGGGCATTGCGACGAATCTTTCATGCAATCGCATCAAACTTTGTTATTAAGATAAAACAAATCTATTGTATTAAAATAAAAAATAAAAAAATTACTACTAGTTGATTCGATGGCAATCGCGCGTTGACAAATTCCATAGAAATCTTCTTCTTTGCGAAGCAAAGAATAATCCTTCCTACGAGGGTGCATACCTTGTTTCGGTCAGCATATGAGTTGTTTATATTACTGCTTTGCACACTTGTAGTGGCCCAAATGCAAAATCATATGTGATATGTTAATTAACTAAAGCCTAGAGAACTTTATTTCCCTTTGTATAGTTTGCACCATCATTATCTTCCAATTTCAAAATCAGTATAAGAAGTTTGTATATAAGATTATAATTGCCTTATAAACACTAGTGATAAGATGATTAAGCTTTTTTATGTCAGTTTCAAAAACATCACACAGTCACCGAGCCAAACAAGCACATTTTAAAATTAAAGGATGTTGATTAGTTTGTGACCTCGAAAATAATCGACTATACCATTGGCTCCATTGCAAACCTGCTACTTTTGAGCTCGACAAAATCCTATTAATATATTGCTGGCATGCTTAATTTACCATTTGTGACCTCGAAAATAATCGACTATACCATTGGCTCCATTACAAACCTGCCACTTTTGAGCTTGACAAAATCCTATTAATATATTGCTGGCATGCTTAATTTACCATTTAACCCGTGAATATCTACGAGTTTTGCCTTAAAATTTTTTTTTTTTTTACAGTTTTAGATTATCTTTTTTTACTAACGAGTAATTTGGCTATGAAAGGGTTTGTATCTCAATGTTACCCCATTGGTAAAAGCATGCCAACAATATATTAATAGGATTTTGTCGAGCTCAAAAGTAGCAGGTTTGTAATGGAGCCAATGGTATAGTCGATTTGTTGGCCACCAAGGGTAACCTTGGGGAGGTATCTTTGGAGAGGTCTCAGGTTCGAGTCTCACCATGGACCTTCAGGGGCGGAAATAAATAGAAACATGAGTGGGGTTTATCCCCTAAGGGGAAGGTTCAAGGCTTGCATACTGCCCAATTAGATGTCACTGTGGGCTCGAATCACTAACTACTTGACGTTAAAAAAATGTTACCCCATGTGTAAGAAGCTCCCCAACCAAATGATTATGGTTCAACTTAGGACATGTGAGACAGATTTATGGTATAAATATTGTGAGATAATTAAAATTGCCGTTTAAAAAAAAAGTAATTTTGCTACCGTGTATTGCGGCGGAGCCAATTTATATCTGATATCCGTACCGATTATTTATTTTGTATAAGGCGCAATGTAGTGTAAACATTTTGTTATATCTTAATTTGCAAACACAAAAAACGCAATTTCAAAACAATAGACACTTTACAATTAACATGTATCCAAAGACTCGTATTGTTAGATATGAATTGTTTGCGGTATGTGTTGCTCCCCCCAAAATATCGCAGTGGAAAGGTAACTTGGGGCGTGACGGTCATAGCACAAAGCACAAGATAATAAAGAACAACCTCTACATGAGTCATTTTCAAAATAAGTACATTCAAGTTTAGAAAAAGAACGAAGAGCTAAGAGAAAGAACAAGTTTTTGCTGTCAGAACATATCCAACCGTTCGGTTAGAAATCCAACCGACCGGTTAGATGAAAATGTCCCAAGGAACCGATCAGTTGGAATCCAACCGACCGGTTAGAAGGAAATGTCTCATCCAACCGATCGGACATGCCCTGTAACTGATCGGTTGGTCATCTCGTATAACTTTTGCAAACTTCATTCTACTTCATTCTACCCGATTCTAGGCCATTCTTTCTGGTATTCTAGGTTCTTCTATTCACCTTGGAGGCCAAGTTGCAGCATTTATGATCCTAGGGTTGATTTCTACTAATAAATAACACCCTTTTGGCTTAGTTTTCATTGTGCATTTCTATCCTTCACCCTTAAGGACGAATTGTCACCACCTTATCTCACCCAAAAGACTACAAACCTCTGCCAAATTCGTGTGGTGTGCTCGAGGGCTGTTGAAGGCGTTTGGGTAATATTTTCCGGATTGGTTAGAAGCTTGTAGTTGATTGGAGGCTTGAAGGTTGCTCTAAATCCTTTCACCTTTCCCTATTGTAATTCATACTTTGGGTAAACCTTGTTACTTTTATATTTCATGATATTTATGATTACTATAATTGTTGAGATTGTGTGTTTGATTGAAATAATGATTTTGTTTTGTTCACATGTTTGATTCATATGATAACTTGTGATAAAAGGATGTTTGGATACAATTAGTGTTTGTTTGGTTTATGATGAAAGACATCATATTTGGTTAAATTATTACTTGTCTCGTTTATTATTTTGATTAATTATTGTTGAGTCTGAATGTCGAAAGGATTCAATAGTGGTTGATTTAAATTCATTAGTCGACAAATGTTTTGGTCTTGTACTTTGTGACGATTTTATGAGAAATTTGATAAACTAAACAAGTGAAAGTTTAATTTGGATTATCGGTCGAAAGGCATCTTTTGAATATGTGTTCTAATCATTTTTCAAGTAAATGGAACTTCACGAATTAATAACTTCAAAGTTTATAGTTCAAAAGGATTCTTTGTTGTTGTTGTTGTTGTTGGCATAAGGCTCATGACATAACCATTTGATTGAGGCTTATGCACATTTGATTTATAAAATACTAAATTATTATTGGTTCTATAGGCCGTAAGGATTACCTTTGATAATATGTTTCCAAACTAAACATCCTAATATCCATGTAATCATTTGTCCAAACATGTATGTTCTTTGTGTGAATGTTCTCATATTGCTTTTCTTGTGGTTTGATCTGTGACAATCATAACCACCAACTTGTTACTTGCTTAAATAATCAAACAACACTTGAGTGCAACCAAGTCTCTTGGGACGACCTTGACTTACCACCCCTATACTACAATTGACTAGGGTATACTTGCCCGAATGTGTTCCTAGTTAACCGGTAATTTTTGTTTATAAATCTAAAGCTTCGATGGAGCGCATCAAGTTTTTGGCGCCGCTGCCGGGGACTTGTTTGTTGCACTTGTTTGTTTGTTTGATTGTCTTCTTGATTGATATATTGTTTGCTTGCTTGATCATAATTTCGGCACCGCCGCAACAAATTTTTGGCGCCGTTGTCGGAGTTTTGGTTTCATGTTTTCTTAAAAATGCTCATTACAATGTTTGCTACCTAAATATGCTCGAAAATGTTTGCGAAAAAGAAAAACCACCAAAACAACCCAAATCATTTGTTCCATTTTTCTTTTGTGTTTTTCTTGTTATGTGAGTTTTATGTTTTATAAGTTATGTGATCTCTTGCATGTGTTTGTGTTATTTGTTAGTGTTATTCTTGTGTTGATTAGTTTCGTATTAATTATGAATAAGACTATCTTGTTAGATCGTTTTGTTTTGATTTGTTTTATGTGACTAATTATGTTTGCTTGCGTCTATGTGCTTGTTATTTTATGTGATTGTGCCTTTATTTTTGTTTAGTGTCGTATTATGTTCTTGATGCTTGTATATATGTGTTTATGTGTTTTACTTGTGTTTATTTTTGTGTTTGTTACATTATGCGTTCTTGTTTTATTTTGTCAATAAAAGTTTATAAGTAAAACTTGTTTAAAAAAAATAAAAAATTAAAATGTTTGTCCAACCGAATCGGATGGATTTCCATCCGATCGGATGAAGCTCTCGTAAAATATTTTTCATCCCATCCGAATCGGTTGAACTCTCATCCGATCGGATGGACCAATCGTTAAAAAAAAAATTATTTTCATATTTTGTTTTTTTTTTTTATGTTTGTGTTTATATCGTATTAGTTTAAATGTTTTTTGGTTTTTGCAAGAATGTCATTTCTTTTATTCTACTTAAACTCGGTTTTGCTGTTCTTTAATTTTGTAGGTTGTGAATAAATAAGTACATGTTTTTAGTAAAATAAAAATGTTTTGAACTTTGCGGGTATGTTCACTGGAAACCCTCACGAGACTTCACTCATCCACTCGGGCCACCGAGGGGTTTAAAAGGCTTGTTGCATACGCTAAATGCAACCGTGATGCCTACGAAAGTGAGTTTTAGGATTTTACGCGTTTTTGTAGTTTAGTTTATTTTTGCAGATTTAATAAGCTCTTGGAGATTGGATTATGGTGATGTTATACTTGGTGTGGAGGTGTTTTGTGGAAGCGAAATCGATTGATCTCACACGCTTATGCTAGCATACTTTGAAGTTCGATCGCAATTTCTATTTATTTATCATATGGAGTTCGATCGCAATTTCTACGGCCCGGAAGTTTCGTTTCTCTTGAACTTTCTATTTATTTATTTTTCCTATTTTACATACTTTGAAGTTTATTTTTACATTAAGGATAATGCTTAACTTAAGTGTGGGGGGAAGTAAATATGAAAAACGAAACTAATTTTTAATTTTCATATATCAATTTTTAAATTTTGTATACTTGTTTGCTCTTGTGATCTAGTTGTTTTCACGCTTTTAGGATAACATATTAGAATAATTGGATCAATCCACTGGTGTATACTTATGTTATGCTTTATAACGTCTTTTTCCTGAATTTTTGTAGCTTGTGGCTCCTTTCATATGGAAAACCATGAGTGTGAACTATGGTAACATTTGAACATAAAGATACCTTCTTTATTCAATCTTCGACATCAAATTTCCAAGGTACTCAGATTCTCAGAATCCATTATTGGCTGCAATTTGAAGTTATATGCCATGAACTGTTGTTAATCTGTATCGTTCTACCTATACATTTACTTTACGCTACAAATATGTTGTTTATATGCTATATTGGCTATTGAGGATACGGTTAGACATAGATCAGTCGTCGCTGTAGTTGGAATTGAACAAGAAACTAACTAACCCCTACTGGAAACCAATGTTTACCAAAAAAAAAAAAAAAAGGAATATGTAAATTTTCCTCCAAATATTAACAATTATAAGAATCAATAATAACTCTTATTGTAGACATGTACATTTACAGAGGGTATATTTGTTCTTAGTCTGAGCTGTACACTCTACCAATATAAATGTATTTTTTTGCAAACATACTCTTTTGTTTGTTAGTAATGATGGGAAGTGTAGATATAGTAATGGTTATGGTAATAGTATCGTCAATTTTAAGAGGAATAAAAAAAACTAGGGGATATCCCGACAGAAGGACATTCTTCGGGTTGTTTAGCTGAAACCATTATCAGCATTCATTTCGGGTTGTTTAGCTGACATGTACCCGTGCGCACTCTTTCCCTCATAGCAATTGTTAAATGTGAAAATTATTTGGCATCTTTAAAAAACATTTCAGATTGTATATATAGTTTGAACTGCATCAAGTATTACCCTTAATTTAATACCTAATACTAAGTAGATTATCATATAACGTTATCATATTTGGAATACCAAAACAACTTACCATTGGAAAATTCGCTACCATTGAATAGACATTACCAACTTTGAATATAGGATGATTCTCAATATTCTGATGACTTAACTTAGTATCCTGTATTTTCCTTTAGGTATTGACCCACTACTTGCTGTTTTAAATGTATATGCATAATAGTTTTAGTGGAAGAATTATTTGCTGTAGTGTGAAAATCTAATTGTAGGTTTCTGCAAGTACTCCATGAATGGAATCATCAAATTCTGAGGTTCTTCTCCTATGTCACTTTTACAAGGATACTTGGCATTGGTGATCCAAATGGTTTTATGACCTGGCCTAGAAATTAGGACCACGACTCTAAGTGATATCTCAAAATGATTAGCTAACAGAGTAGGCTTTGAGTTCGGCTGATAGGCTCAAAGCCAATATGACGATTACTTATCCTGGGGGAAGGAGGCCGGGTGTGCAACTGTTATCTAGTTGAGAGGCCAAATTAAATAGGTGTACGAGTTTAAGGATGCATCATATATTTAATATTTCATTGTTTGGCTGTTGTGTATTTTGTGTGGTCCAGGACCATGTGAGATCCTTTTTAACTCGTATGGGCCATAGTAAAAAGCCACAACAGTTAAAAATGGTGTCTGATTCATGTGGTCTTTTGGTATTTAGGCTTGTTAGTTAGTATTGTTTAGTTTGCCTTTGTATTTCTCTTTGGGTCTCTTGCTCTTTTAAGTAGCTTGTTTAATTGAGGAGAGAGGCCTTGTTTTGTATTGTCTTTTCCTGTTTTGGGT
>LBNU01026937.1:44220-71599 GCA_014162995.1 Artemisia annua | reverse complement strand
CTAAGTCAGAAGAAGTTCCTACTACAAAGTCAAAGATATCTGATTTAGAGGTTATTGAATCAGAAAAGGATGGTGATTATTTTGTTTTCCATAGAGAAGATGAAAGTTTTAGAGCATTCAATCTGCTGGTTGATATATTGCACCTGATAAACAGAGAAGATTTGTTTGATCTACATCAACAAATTCAAGCTTATTTTGAAGATATTCCACTCAATGGAATTGGTGTAGTATTGCTGGGAGATTTGACTACTATGTGGGAAACAGAAGAAACTAGCACAGATGATATTTGGAAGAATCAAGAAGTATGGGAGATTCTAAGCTGGAGATTCTTTTCAAATGCTGGTGTTTATGCCTTAGAGCTGGAAGATGGTACAATGATCTGCTGGCAGAAAGGAGATATCCTCTTACAAGAGATTTGATGCTGAGGATGCTGGATCATGGTATGGAAGTTGAAAAAGAAGATGAAACAGCTCTAATGATGATTAATTTGTTCATCAATTGGACAATTTTGAAGGATGATGATTGAAAAATACTGGTATGATCTTAATTGTATAAAATCTTTTGAATAAACAAGTACTTTATTCAAAGTACTGCTGATCAAACAATACTTTCCCAAAGTACTGCTTGCAGCTTGAAACCAGTTAAATTCTTTTGAAATAACAATTTTTGTCATGTGCAAAATAATTTTTGAAGCACAAATAATTACAGCAACAAATTGTTTTTGAGTAGAACATGGTGTTAGTACTTGTACTACACAACAAATGGTATTCAACTCACCATGTTTAACAGAAAAGAAAGAGTTTGATTCATCATGAGGGTACGGCTCTGATGTGACAATCAAATCCGTTTTTAGTTGACAATTTACTAAAAATTGTATGGTTTCAACTCACCATATCTGAAATAAGTGAAGAGTTGACTAGCCCACAAGAAAATGGCTTGTGGTAAAGGCTGTGGAAAATCCATTTATATGGTAATTAGTTCACCATGGTTAAGATCTAAGAACTAACTAGTCCATAAGCAAACGGCTTTTGGTAAAGACTACTCAAATCCGTTGATAGCTGATGATTTGCTAAAAATCATATGGTTATCAATGTACCATGGTTTACTTAACCTAAACATTGGCTACTCCAGAGTTAATGGCTTTGGTAAAGAGACATCAAAATCCATTAATTTTCAATGATTCACCTCTCACAGGAGTTTACACACCTGGAAGTGATGAGAATAGTATGAAACTGAATATGATTTGATGTACCTTATGTTGCTGAGTAGTTGAGAAGGGATTAAGATGCTGTAAAGACAAAAAGATTGTTGCTGATAAAGATTGCAGATACTTTATGCTGATGATAACAAAATAACGAGTATGACTTTCAAAGAAGACAACCTTTCCTTGAAGACAAAGCTTACACATGGAAACTTGAACTCAAACAAGTAGAATTCAAGTTAGGGGAGGATTGTTGGGGTATAAAAGATCAAAGTACTGCTGAAGACCAAAGTGCTGCTAAAGTGTTTAAAGTCAAAGTACTGCTTGTGATCAAAGTACTGCTCGTTGATAAAGTCAAAGTACTGCTTGAAGATAAAGACTGAAGATTAGATTAGGAATATTATGTATAATCTAGAATATTCTAAAGTTAGAGTTTGTATACTTGTCGTTCAAGTATTGTAAACCGACTAGGGTTTTCCTTGTGCCTATAAAAGGATCCCTAGGTCATTATTAGAGATACGAATACTTTTAGAGAAAAGCTAAAGTTCGATATTAGCTATATTAGGGTTGTTTGTGAATCTGTACAATTAGCAGGTTCAAAGTTTGGTTAATATAAAGTGTTGAAGTTGTTATAATTCTTCTTAGCTTTGTTAAGTAATTCCGCATACTTAATAGAGTAATTCAGTGTTTCATCATTAGTAGTTTAGGATTTATCCAAGACTGCTAAATCTTAGACAAGCTATAATAAAGTAGTTTGGTCAGAGTATAACGATCCAACAAATCTAATTGTCATTCAGAAGAAATGTTTTAAACAATTACGATTATAAGTTGAGAAAATTCATATGTTACTTATATATTCAAGTAACTCGACGTCGAGGATCCATAATTTCATATCTCGTGACTTTCCACGACTCGACGTTCTCAACTAACACCTTGGTACAAACGATTCAAGTGCTTTGCCTTGATGTAAAGCATAACCCAAGTGGGAAAGGATGCGTTTACGCAAAGTGACCTTTGACTTAGTTTGACCAATAAGGGAGTAAACCCGTTACGTGATTAGAGAAGACGTAAGTATGGGATATGAGCATATGAATGCTTTCACGTGTTGTTACGTAAAATATATAAGCTCCCTAAGTTTAGAAAAACCTTGGCTAGAGGCAAGTGTTTAGAAAACTTAAGTTGGCGTTTTCCCGTAAGTAGGTGTTGTAAAAGTATGATCTCTCAAATCTCAAAACTCGTTTCGAGNTTAGTTTGACCAATAAGGGAGTAAACCCGTTACGTGATTAGAGAAGACGTAAGTATGGGATATGAGCATATGAATGCTTTCACGTGTTGTTACGTAAAATATATAAGCTCCCTAAGTTTAGAAAAACCTTGGCTAGAGGCAAGTGTTTAGAAAACTTAAGTTGGCGTTTTCCCGTAAGTAGGTGTTGTAAAAGTATGATCTCTCAAATCTCAAAACTCGTTTCGAGTATTCTCAATTAAGCACATAACATATACATACCTGAATTGAAAGATCCACATTTGTCGGGTAAGGGGAAACCCGACTTTGAAAATTCGCCCAAAACCATACAGACTCCTGGCGCGTCCCCGGCGCGTCAGCGCGCGGGCAGCGTGCCAGCAGCAGACATGTGGTTTCGGGGAATTATGCTACCGTTTGACGTATTATGTGTTTCGAAGGTTTATTTTTCATTATCAAAACATTAGGAGATCTTGATCATGTTGCCTCAACAATCTCCCCCCTTTTATGATGACAAATAAAATCCAAAAGCAAATAAAACTTACAAACGTAGCAAAGACAAGGGCGCCTTTGGTGATGCTTTGCGACTTGACCTTGCCTTGTAAATTTGGTGAAGTCTTTGCTTGCTCTTTAGCTCGATCTTCACTTTGCTTTCTTTCTCCCCCTTTTGTCAAATCAAAAAGGCGGGACTTCCATTTGAATGGGTAGGTAGCTCCCCCTTGAACATAGCTCCCCCTAGATCGTTGCTCCCCCTTATGTCAAGGNGCGCGTCAGCAGCAGACATGTTGTTTCGGGGAATTAGGCTACCGTTTGACGTTTTATGTGTTTTGAAGGTTTATTTGTCATTATCAAAACATTAGGAGATCTTGATCATGTTGCCTCAACAATCTCTCCCTGTTTGATGATGACAAATAAAATTTGAAAGAAAATAAAACTTACAAACGTAGCGAAGACGAGCACGCCTTTGGTGATGCTTTGCGACTTTACCTTGCCTTGTAAATTTGGTGAAGTCCTTGCTTGCTCTTGAGCTCGATCTTCACTTTGCTTTCTTTCTCCCCCTTTTGTCAAATCAAAAAGGCGGGACTTCCATTTGAATGGGTAAGTAGCTCCCCCTTGAACATAACTCCCCCTAGATCGTTGCTCCCCCTTATTTCAAGGCGAGGATCCATGGGTCAAGAGTCTCACCTTTGCGGTGGCCTCGCACAATGAAAACACCACAACATACAACAACCAAGAAATACGCACATGTGAAGGTCCAAAATGGGTTAGGTTACCATTTGGATACTTGCAACATGGGTTAGTGCACATCATAAATATATATTATTGTCCAAAATAACTCCATCATCCCAATGTTGAGCAATATATATATATATATATATATATATATATATATATATATATATATATATATATATATATATATATATATATATATATATATATATATATATATATATATATATATATATATATATATAGAGAGAGAGAGAGAGAGAGAGAGAGAGAGAGAGAGAGAGATGAACTAAACATGAATAACTTATCCATTCACAAAACATAATCCACTTTATTTCACATAGAAGAAACTAAAGCATACAACAAAGACAATTCCTAATACAAGCTAGAAACACAACCTACAACACATAATTCTAGCATCATATGGTGACTAACCATATCACCAATGACCCACAACAAAAGTTGCCCAAGCGCACTTATTTCTTGCGCTTTTGAGCCGCAACTTTCGCAAGACCTTTCACAACATTTGTTAACATCATGAAATTGTTCTTGTAGGCAAGGTGCAACTCCCTTAACTCTTCTTGAAAATCCTTAACATCGTTTTCAATCTTGATTGATTTCTCACAACATCTACACCTACGTGTATGATCATGATTTGAAGCATCAAGCTTAGGAGGGAGAGGGTACCCCGTTTTGTACCATATGGAATCACTCGACAAGCATTTCATCACATAGTTTCTAAGTATTTCATTATCAATGCATGTTGGGTTTTTCCATTCATCATTTGGTTCTTCATCAACCACAATGGATTTACCCTTATAGTCATTATTTGAAACATTACCCATTTTTTAGTGGGGAGGTTTTTCAAAGTGATTAAAGCTTTGAGGGAAGAAGATGGAGTGTGTGTGTAGATGCAAGTAATAATGTGACTTATATAGGAGGGAAGAAGGGTGGTAGGTATGAATTAAGCAACTAGTTCTTCATGTTTATGATGAGTTCAAGTACATAGATGTTTGAAGGGATGGTCAAGCAATCTAAATCATGTACCAATGTGTCATTAAGCATGTGATATTGTAAGGAATAAAAAGAAGAAGAGAGTTTTATTTGTGTGAAGTAGGTAGTGATGATTTTTATCATAGTTTATCATGCATGCACTAAAATTATGCATGAAACTTCAAGCATATTATTATTAGAAGAATTTAATTTTAAGCATACAACATGTATTTATCACATAAGGTGAATAAGTAGAGTTAGATTCAAGATTTTCAACACAAGTGTGAATTGTGTTTCGATATTTTATCTAATCTTGGAAACTTTAACATAATCAAATTTATCGAGATGAATCAAGATAATTTGTGTCAAGTTTTCTTGTTCAAACAGATAGTGTAGACATGTAGGATCGGGGATATTATCAATCATTATTTGAATGATGAGCTGGAGTAGAACTCAAGAGAAGGTGCAGGCTTGGCAGTCTTCTTGATTGGCTTCTTGGATGAAGAGCTTGAAGCACAGGGTGGAAAGTAACTTGCCCACCCTGATGCCTCTGTAGATGTTTCAGATGACATCACAATCTCTGTGTCAGAAGAAGAATCAGAAGAGATGTATACAATATTTGGAAGATTGCTCATGATGATTTTTAGGGATTTTGTGAAAGGTAGAATGTGTTTTGATGAAGATTGTGAAGAGTTGAGCCCCTTTATATAGGCAACGTCAATCAAAAGCTCTTATTAAAGGAGATATTTACTCTTACCTATTTTGGTAGGTTGAGAAGTAAATAAAGATAATATCGGGTTGACTTTGGGAAGATATTTGTGAATAGCGGCTTGGTTAAATTAACTTTGGTTAAAGAACACTTTGGTTATGCATATCTTTTATTCTATACTAACATATGCAGGTACATAACCAATTTTTCCTGGGAGTTGATCATAAAAGGTGTGTAACTGAGATACACAACAAATGGTTATTGATTCACCATGTCTAACCCACATAAGAATCAACTAGTCCAGAGCAAACGGCTACTGGTAAAGACTTAACAAATCCGTTTATGGTTGATAGTTTACCAAAAACTATATGGTCATCAACTTACCATATTCTTTATGATTAAGAGTTAGCTAGTCCATAGCAAACGGCTCATGGTAAAGACATATCAAATCCGTTGATAGCTGGTAGTTTGCTAAAAACTATGAAGAAAGCAGTTCAATTTTTATATGTTTTATTTTACCACTGCTTTTGAAAATTTTGTGAAAAATTCCTACTGCTAGTTCATAGTTACCACTGCAAGTGTAATTTTTACCACTGTTGAACTAGCCGTTACAACTGTTGTGTCAGTAACAAACTTTTTTCTAGCCGTTGAGAGTAACTGCTTTGTCCATATTAATAGGGTAAAACTTTTAAGAAGATTATCTACTTTCTTAATTGAACTTTATTCTCTTAAGATAAATCTTTTCCTAAGATAATCTTTCTTGCGCAATAATCTCAAAACCCTAACAGTATATATACTTTTCTCTCAATTGGCGAGTTCTTCATTCAATTCATACTCTCACAACAAAGTTTTTCATAAAAGATACTATGGCTCCATTGGAATTTGTAGTTGAGCACAACCAAGTGGCCTATTTGGAAAAGTCAAACGACAAGAGTGGCCTTATTTTTCATCAGATTGTGGATTTTCTTAACACTACCCATATAAGGTATGCTTTACTTCTCAATCCCACAATCTATATCTCTCAAATCAAACAATTTTGGAACTCCATTGAGTCCATCACCATTGAAGATGGAGATACACATGAAACTGTGGATACTCTTAGAGCCACAGTGGATGGGGTAACTATTGATGTTACTGAATCATCCTTGAGGAGAATTCTCCAATTGAATGATCTCAATGGTATCATCACATTACCCAATTCAGATATTCATAAACATCTCTCAACAATGGGGTATGATACATCTGACAAAAAGGTTACTTTCAAAAAGAGTGGTTTTGTTCCCCATTGGAGATTTTTAATACATACTCTTTTGCATTGCCTAAGCCCTAATAAAACATCTATTGAGCAATTCAGTTGAACAATGGCTTACCCTTTGGTTTGTCTAGCCACAGATAGGATTTTTAATTGGTCTAAATATATTTTTAATAGTATGAAAGGCAATGTAAAGAGTTCAACAAATTTTTTGATGTATCCAAGGTTTGTGCAAGCAGTGTTAAATGAATTTCCACTGCAACCCCATAAAAGAGTTTACAAAATCCGTTACCTTAAGCCCAAAGTTTTTCCAAACATGGATAAGGTTGGTAATGGGGTTGTTAAACCACTTTTTCCTGAGATGATTGCAAAGATTTCACAGGTACAGGGTAAAGGTGCAACAATCCCAGTTGTATCCCAAAACACACCCACAATCACAGTTCCAACCATTAACTACACTCCACCAATTACTCACACTTATGAGAGGAGGCAAAAACAGCCAACTTCTCTCATCACAACACAGCATGTCCCTGATCCTTTTGGTTTAGGAACAAGCAGTGGTGGTTCCAGGCTTCAACCTAGCCCAGCTAGGGTGGAGACTGAACCAATGCCCTATGATTCACCTCTCACAACAGGTTACACAGTTGGAAGTGTTGAGGGCAGTGGGCAACCTATGGAATTGATGGAACTATGTACCAAGTTATCTAAGTAGGTTGAATCTCTGGAGAAAGACTTGGCACAAGTAAAGGAGCAACATGCCAAGGATGTTACAAAGCTGCAAGAAGAGATTCAGACTTTGAAGAATGAGTTGCAGGGGTTGAAACAGAATAGGAGAACTGCAAAGAAAGTGATTTCATCTCCATCCTCACCTCATGATGGTGACTCAGAAGATTTCAGTGAAGATTTGGGAAATTCTCCCAAACAGGGGAGGATAACAGATGCTGAAACCAAGGGGAGGAAAATTGATTTTGGAGATGAAGGTGATTCAGATGCAGATTTTGGTTTTGATTTTGGAGTTACATATTTGGCATTTGATGAGCCAATAGGTGAAGGCAAAGGTACAGAGGAAGGTGATACTCAAGAAGAGATTCTCACTGCAGATCCTATTTCCACTGAAGATTCTATTCCCACTACAGAGCAAATGGTTCCCACTGCTGGACAAAATATTACCACTACAGAGGAAGAACTTGAAAGAATAAGGAAGGAAAAAGGTAAAGCAGTTGTGCAGAGTGAAGAGCAAACAAGGAAGATTTCAAAGAGAGAGCAAGCTCAAATTGATCATGATGCTGAGATTGCAAGAAAGTTAAGAGAAGATGAAGTTGCAATCAAGAAAAGACAGGATGAATTAGAGATTGCAAGTTTCATGGAGGCTGAAAGGTTGAACAAATTGGAAACAGCTGCTCCTATTCCAATTTCCACTATTCCACCTACAATCCTCAGAAAGAAAGCTCCCGACTTTACTTATGTGCCATCTGAACAAGAGATTGAGTTTTTGATTAAAAATGATCCAGTGATCAAGAAGAAGGCCATTGAACTCATTGCAAATAGAACTTTAACTGAAGAACAAAAGTCAACACAACTATCTGACTTTATTCAAATGAAGAATCAACAAGCACTTCAAGATGCAATAGGCACAGTCAGAAAAGGTCAAAAGAAGCCAAGACAACCAACCAAGGCACAGGTTATTTCACAAATGAAAACTTATTGTTGTCATGCTGGAGGTTGGAAAATGTCTCAGTTCAAAGGAATGACACATGATCGATTGAAGGAGTCTATTACAGAGTCAAGAGACAAGATAGTGATTTTATTCCAATGAATTCTGAAGAGGAAGAAAGAAGATTTCCTAAGTTCAAAAGGAAAGCTACAGATTCTGAAGAGCAAACCACTAAGAAGACAAGATTTGCTCAAGAACAAGACTTTCAATCTGAGAAATTCACAGAAGAACAGCTGACTGGCATGATTTTGATTGAAGAGGAAGACTTTTATCCAGACCCACTGCAAGTCAGACATCCTATTGTTGATTGGGAAGTTTACACTGCTAGTAATTTTGCTTCAACATGGAAGATTACAAGGTTGGGTGGTGAAACTTCATCATTTATTCAATTGGAAGATCTGATTAAAGCATGTGATAGAAGTGATATTGATACACTGTGGAATTTGGTTCAAGAAAGATTCAAGGCTGATAATCTTAAAGATGTGAAGGAAATGCAACTATGGGTTGATCTAAGGAGACTTTATGAACCTGATTCTAATGATAGGTACTGGAAGTTTGAAGCTATAGGTGTGGCAACTACATGGACATATTATGATTCATGTGAGTTTCAGCATGTTTCTATAAAAGCTGGAGTGGATGTATTTATGTTTGCAAAAAAGGAATACCCACTCACAGCTGGAACTCTTACTGCAATGTTGTCAACACAAATTAGAGTTCATGAAGACACTGAGAAGGTTAGAGTTTTGATACAAAGGATACAAGATCAGTGTTCAAGAGCTATCCAGGCCTTAAGAAGAAAATGAAGTGTTTGGAAGAATCCCCCATATCCTCACAGATGTAGAATGATTGAAGAAACTTGTATATTTGAAGAGAAATCACAAGTTTAGGGGAGGATTGTTGGGAATTACACTAACAGTTACCACAGCTAAGCATGAAGATAACCACTGCTGAAGAATGTACTAGCAGTGGAAACACATTACCACTGCTAGTACATACTATTACCACTGCTATTAGGATAACTGTTATGTATTCGTGTATAGATAAGTATAGGAAAGATTCTGTGTATATTCTATTATGATAGCATTATACTTATCTTGTAAAGGACTCCTTGTGCTATAAAAGGAGGTCCTAGGTTAAAGTTCTTCATATGTTTTTCTAAGAGCTTCAAGGTGTAAACCCTAGTGATATTCAGATCACTCGTATTCAATATATTGAAGCTATAAGTTTGGTTAAACATTGTGTCACTTACATACAACTGTTCTCACTTGCATTACATCACACAATTCACATTCTAAGTATTGTTAAGTATATTCTGCGTGCTTAATAATATAACTCAAAGTATCACTCAAACACAAGGTGTGTGTTTAGATCCATCATACCTCCTTTAGCATCACATGGAACGATGTCTTGGGAAGTTGGTGGTATGGGAGGGATTGGCATAAAGTTAAGATCAGGCATTTCTAATTGATCCTGTTGATCTAAATCGACCACAGGTGTTTTGTTAGCGAGGTCGACGATTATTGTTTGAACATCTGCCGGTGACCCCAAAACAATTTTTTTGAAAACCTCAACGTCGTCGTAACTTCGTATGGTCGTTGTGGCTGCACCGTTGTGGTAAGTTAAATGTATAGCATTTACATCGGTAACCTTGAATTTCTTCCAAACATACTTCAGAAGATTGGAATAGTTGACGCCATTTGGAATTAGAACACCACTCACAGAATCGTCATAACGTACAAACACCTTGAACTTATCGGTTGTACAAGGATTCATTTTTGCTGTAATTTTTTTTTTAATTTTTTTTCCTACTCGTGGTGATGTTATTGTTGTNGATGAGGCGAAAAGTGTACTGCTTTTGGGGGTCATTTAAGCCTTAAATCGTAATTATTTGATCAAATATTGCCGTAAATCGTTCCTTTTGTCATTTTAGGTACTTTGGAGAAGAAATCTGGAAAAGGAAGCATTTTGGACATTTTTGGAGCATAAAAGTGAAGAAAACGACAAAGTCTCAAAATATGCTGGAACAGTACCCTGACGGCGTCACGGCTTAGGAGGTGACAGCGCCAAGCTAGGACAAATGAGGTGGATATGAAGAATGTGCTTGACGTGCCAGAATGGATTTTTGGGATTTAAAAGGGGACAGCGTCAAGAGGCCATCACGAAACCCTAACCATGGCGAGGTGACGGCGTCACACTCCATAACGTGACACCGTCAGATCTGTAAATCTATATATATATTCGTATTTTTCATTCATTGTGTGGAACTTTTTAGAGAGAAACCCTAATACGAATTCTAGCAGCTTTTTCAAGGTTTTTCACCTTGAGATCTTCCATGTTACATTGAAGATAAGTAATCAATTAATCATTCAATATGTCTATGTGTTGTTTGATTCTATCTTGTTCTTGTGTTTTGTTTAACATGTTAGGCTAGGTTTTCTTTGTGTTTGCTTAGATCTAATGAAACCTAACTATTAATTATTGGTTGAATGGTGTGTTATTAGTTGTATTGGATGAATGTTTATCGATGTTAGGCTTAAGAAAACTGGCTAACCTCCTATACGGTAACTTGCTAGAACATCTTAAGAAACATGATTGGATGTGTACTATGATTATATGCTTGTATTTAATGCATGAGCGAATTCTAGTGATCCCATGTTAGGAGCTTTTAGTCGGCTCGCATAGGAGTTAAGTAGGAGCTTATAGAGTTGGGGAAGTTCGTACAAACCCCCACAACTGGTATTAAGGAATGCAACCCATCATCCACGCAATTATAACACACTAATCAACCGGTAAAAGATAGTTAGGGAGTAATGAAATCTAAGTAAACACACTTCTCTCTATATTAGTTTTCACAACTATTTTATTTTCGTTTATTTATTTTATTTGCATTTGTAGTTATTTGAGTTAGTTGACTAGCAACTAATTCCGCCCACTCCTTCAAACCCGAGATAATTGATCGTGTAAAAACCAATTATATCATTTATTAGTCCAAAGTATTACTCAACGAATAAGTAACACCCGGGTCGTGTCCGTGTGAAGGTGAATGGAATCGAGGTCAACGATTCGTGAAATCCTGTTGTGAAAAAGTGAAAAGTGATTATTTTTTAACTTTACAACTAATTATATGAAAATACAAACAAAAGCAAGTAATCATGAACAATGTACAAGCACGTTAAGCACAAACGTCAAAAACGTAACGTAAACTAAAAAATAACGTCTATTTTACAAATTAAAATGTAAATTTTAAGCTAGACTAAACCTACGGTTTCAAATAAAATTTCTAAATCTTTAAAATGATAAAAGAAAATTTTAGGAAAAAGAAAAATATTATTTTGACTTTTTATTTATTTATTATGAACTAAAAACTATTTTTGTATTTTTATTTAATAAAAGAAAATCAAACTAATTATAAAATGAAAAATTTATTCTACAAATTTATTTTATAAAAATATTTATAAACTGAAAATGAAATTTAAAAATAAAATCAGAAAATATTTTTCTCTTGTTGTGATTTAATTTGTATTTAAAAATAATTTAAAATTCTAAAAACTATTTAAAAATGAAAGGAAATAGCAAATGAATGAGAAAAATTATGAAATTTTTATGAGAATTCTAAAATATTATTTGAAATCTATGAAAAATAGAAAAAGTGAAAAATTAAGCAGAAAAAATGCTTATTGGGCAATAAGCAGTTGTGAATAAGTGCTTATGAATAAGCACTTATTCCCAAAATGCCTAAAACTTTTACAAAATGATCACAGTACTCAAATAAGCTCACTCAAACTCAGATAAGACCAAAGAATTCACAGAATTACTAAAATGAAGCCATGGCAGTATGCAATAAGCACAAGTATTAAGCAAATAAGCACTAGGATAAGCCAAAAGCTAATGAAGCATGTAAAACACTCAAACAACTCTAATATACTAGATAGATCACAAAAACTAAGAGAATCAAGTCTCAAAAATCAACTGCAGACCCTAAATCAAATCAGCAATCCATGTGTTAGGCACCTAATTTGTAGGCCTGAATAAGCACTCCTATAAGCTGAAAACTGAAATGTAAAGGGGCAAAAGCTAGTTTACCAAGCTGAGACCCTAAAAAAACTAAAATCCCTAATTCTATCTACCAATTGCTACTCTAATTAGCCTAGATCAGATTGTAAAAAAAATCAGATGTGCAAAAATTTAAGTGCAGATTTTGACTTTTTAAAATTACACACTAAGCTTTGACTAATTTGAAAATTAATGCTCTGAATCTATCACGAGGTGTAAATGGAACATGTTTAAGCACAAAATTCACAATCACAAACTTGGAATACCTTAGATGATCAAAAAGGTAAGAACATATACATTTACACTAGGTAGAAATGAGAGATTAAGCTAATTTTGACTTTAATGCTATACCTATCAATTTTTTGCCTATCTCTCAACTATATTAACCCTATACAATCTACTACTACCAAAGTAACAGTAAATCAACTATTAGAATCCAGAAATTACCACAGATCCAAACACTCCCTTAAATCTCAGTTAACACTATCATACACAGATTCAAACCACAAGCTTATAATCCAGTGATCATTCTTAAACACAAATCCATTAAGAAGCACAGGTTAACATCAATCATCAACAAAATCATTCAAACATTCAGATCACAAATATCAAATTCTAACAGATGAAAATTAACTGAAGCAAGAGTGAAATAAAAACTTCCTATCCACCACACAAACTTATGTCCAGAACAAATACCCCAGATTAATCACAGATCAACATTATTCAGCATCAATTATCACAGATTCAAAGATATACTAGTTATCACAGATTCAAAGATATACTAGTTATGACAGCAATCAAGCAATAAGAACAGTACTATACTATTCTACTCTTTAAATGCAATGAGAAACTTGAGTATGAAAATGAAAAAACTAACAAAAACACCCTCAGCTCAAACAGAGGGTTTTCCTTTAGCCAGCCTATCTTTAGGTAGGCTAATCACTTACAAGGCTTGATTAGACTACCAATTTCACCAGGATTCATCATTTTTTCTATGAACTTTGACTTTTCGTTGACTTTTATGAATAAGAGTAGACTGATCTGGTTAGAACTACAAGCAAGCTCACAGAATGCTAGAAAACAAATATAAGCTTTTATACTACTGAATTAGCTTGTGTGCAAGCTGATTTTGATAGTTTGAAAACATTTTTTTTTAATTTTTAGTATTTTAACTAATTTTATCAAAGAGAAAACAGAATTGAGGAATTTAAAAGTTGAGAAAGCTTTTATAAACTTCTGTGAAGCTTATTGAAACAGAGAAGAAGCTCTGAACACTATTAATAACACTAAACTCTACTAAAATTGAATGAGAAAACTAGTATTAATAAAAGCTAAAACTGAAATTTATTACCACTATTAAACGATTAAAAGGATTACAATTTGAGAAGAAATTTGGGCAGAGTTTCCCTATACTACAACTACTTACAAAATGAGAAAAATTGATCACTATTTATAACCGTGAGGAGAGCTTGGGGTCATGTATTGACAAGCTGGCAATCCATGTGAATATGTGTTTCTTTGGAGATCATCTGAGCCCTTCAATCAATCCCATCACGTTATAACCCTTGAATTATGATTTGTGACGTGTTGTGCCCAATCAATTTCTGCTACGTAGCCCATTCATGTGCTTATTGAGACCTGACATGCTCTAAGATTCCCTGACCCTTCTAGAAGCCCTAATGATTGACTATTGTACCCTTAATTACGGTAATTTGGCCGGAGTAAATTTCTAGGGTTCGGGTGAATAGTGAACTGGGTAATTGGGGGTGAAATTGGGGGGAGGGGTGTGGCAAGAGTTTTTGTGATTTTTTTATTAACTTTGGACTTGTGGGCCGAGGGTGGTGGGCTTGGGTATTTACTAGGGAGTGGGCTTTGGGATTTATTTCTTTAGAAGTGGGCTTGTGGGTTTAGGATTATAAAAGGGTTATTGGACTAGGCTTTTAGTTTTAGGATTAGAGTTTAGATTTTTAGAAATATACAAGGACCAATAATGTAAAATCTGAAACTCAAGGGACCTAAGCTGTAATTTGTAAATCTTCATTCCAAGGGTCTCTTCTGACAAACTTCAAAAAGGTTAAGGGCTTAATTTCATTTTTCTTAAAAATAATCTTTAGGGCTAAATCTGACAAGTTCTGAAACTTCAGGGACCTTTCTTGTAATTTCTTCAATCTTTCACAAAAGGGTAAATCTTGCAAATTCTGAAACTCTAAGGACTTCCTTTGAACTTTTTGAGCACAACTTTGACTTTTGGATGCCAATCTTTGACTTTCTGACTCGTTCCACTCTCGTGCTCGTTTTTTTGACGGTTTTTGTGTGATTTTTGTCCACTTTTGATAAACCCGTACCTGCACAGCCACAAACACAAAAACACATATTCTTTGGCATTTGTTAGCATAATTAGTCTATTTGGGTTGGTTTTTGGCCATAAAAAGATATGTGAATTAACACATACCAATAATTTTACTTGCTTTCCTAAAAAATATAAAATACAAAAAGAATCTTCCCTCACCCTTAGACCTATTAGAGTAGTTTTTCAATCCTAATGACACTATTCCCCTAGAGAACGATCAATCCCCCGGTACTTGCCACTACACTATACTACATTGGTCAGGTACACTGCCTGGTGGGGATTGCAAGCCTCTTAAGATCCCTTGAGAGGAAAAACCTGTTGTAAGGTCGCAAAACCACGCATCAAGTTTTTGGCGCCGCAGCCCGGGGAATAGTTATTGCTTAGGTTGAAATTTATTTTTATTAGGTCTACTCACAAGATTCCTATCAAGTGAGATTTTTTCTTTTTATTTTGTAGCTTTCTCGTAGTCTATCTTTTCTTTGTGATTTTGTTTGTAATTTGCTTCAAATGGACTTTTCACTTAGACTTCTAAGATTGCAAGATAAGGTTGAGTGGCTAGAACACCAAGGAATTCAAAATACCTCATTTAGAGACACCTATGAATCATATGAGCCTTCACCTAGGATAGATTCTTATGAACAACCTCCATGTTTAGGATCTCGTTTTAGTGAGGCCAATAGGAAAAGCGACCTAGTTTATCAAGGAATTATGGAAAAAGCCATAGCAATAAACCATAAGTTGGATGAAGCACTAGGTTTGCTGTTATCACTACTTAAGAAAACAATTGAGGAGAATTTAGCTGAGCATGATCACATTGATCAAAAAGACCTAGGTTTTATGACCAATGACTTTGAATTTCAAGGAACACCTGATGAATCCTTTAGGCAAATTGAAGATAGTCAGATTATTGAGGAAGATCCTTATGATTCAGACATAGAAGTTGAGATGCCTAGAGAAGCACGTGAGATACTAAGGAAAATGCTTGGGATAGATTCTACCAAAACACATGATGAGGACATAGGTGATCTTGACATGTGGAATGATGAGGTAAATAACATAAGCCCACAAAATACTCAACCATCATTTGAGGCACCCACACTGCCCGTGACTTACCCGGAAGAAGTGGAAGAGACTTTAGGAATCCCGATGGAGGTAGAACCCTTGGACCAAGCACAACTAGAGGATATAGGTTTGAACACTTTTAGTGATGACCTTACTCTTAGTTCTAGGGAATTTTCTAGTGTTGATGAACCGGAACCTCAACCTTTACACAAGTTTTCATCCTTAGATTTACATCTAGGAGACAAAAGATGAACCGACCCACCCATCAACCAATATTATCCGGGAAGTTTCAGGATGAAGGAAGCCATTCACTCACCCCCTTCACCTCACGTGGCATATTTCCACCCTAAGGGTGTGTATCGCTACTTCCACCCGCACTTAATCATCAGTGTAGGGAAAACCTCCTCTATTTCTGTTAAATAAGGGTAGAGTCAGGCTCGTGACTCGAACAAAAACAAGCGCTTCTTGGGAAGCAACCCAAGCTTTATTTGTTTGATTGCTTGTTTATTTGATTTTATTTGTTTCCGTATGCATATCTTATTCTTTTTGTTTATTGTTCATGTCTCAAATATAAATTGTGAAAATGCTTTATTTTGTTTTTAACTTAGGCTTAACTACATATAAAGGTATTTTGCAAAAGATAAGTGTAAGGGAAATCTAAATTTGTTTTTAAGAACAAGATTGAACATGAATCATAACAATAATAAATTAGCATACATATTAGTAATTGTTAGAGTCAAATGCTTGTATCGAGTCATAATGATGTTTTGCAGGATTTCCAGGAATTAAGAATTGAGTTTTTCCAGAAATTTTCCAGAAACATAACATGAAGAATCTGTCAGATCACCTCTGACGGCGTCAGGCTCCAACCTGACGACGTCAGGTATAGTTTTCTGAAATTTTTGAAAGTTTTGTTTTTCTTCCGGAATCATAAAATGCTTTATTAAGTCTCTAACTTATAAACTCCAGGAATCTGCAAAATATTCATTCCACAAGCATTATATCCTTATACAGACTTATCCCGCCGATGTTATGCAGGTTTTCGTGTTTGTTTTCTCAGGTTTAATAGGTTATTTTGGACAAGGAGATGTATGTGGAATCAAGCTTTTGTCAATGCTTTAATCTTGGAGCTTCTACATTCTCTTGGAAGAAGATCTAACCATGTTACCACTTCATCCACCGAGCGAATCGGGGGAGTATTTGATTTCATTCTTTTACCTTATTTACTCTTACGTCTAATTATTTGAACATTGGGGACAATGTTCATCTTAAGTGTAAGGGGGGGGGGTAAATTACGATACCTTAGAGAATGCAATTATGCTTTATTTTTGTTTGTTAATGGTAGGTGTGTAATAAAACTGAGAGAAATACCTGTTAGGGCAATTTTAGTGCCAAATTTAAATTATTTTACAACATTTAGGAGTGAAACTTTGGTCTTAATAAGCGTCCCATGGATAGGAGTTGTATGACTAGCACAAACCGTACCACTAAAATTTTTTTCCACCCCAAATATGTGAGGTTCGCCCCTAGAATTGGTAGGAAAAGCATTTATGCTATGATGTGAGTACCGGTAGCACTTAGATTCTAGAATTTGCGTTAGGACCATCCCAAATCCACAAGTGAGACTACATTCGTGTAGTTAGATTTACTACATGATAAGAGGCATTAGGATTAACCCATTGTTTTACACATGTGTTTTTGTTATAATTAATTTGGCTACATTGGTCAAGTAATTCTCCCACACCCTTGCGTTGTACCCATTTTTGGTACACGATACCCCTAGTACACCCTCCAGAGCCTATCCTTTTCGTTTCTAACTTTAAGCATTTTACTTAAAGGAAGAATTTGTTACAATCCACCCCAAATGTACACCCAAATCGCCTTAGCCTACCTTGTATGCACTCACCTTTAGTGCATTATTGTGACAACATTTGTTTAAACCCTTAGTTAATTATCTAATTGATTACATGGTTGCTAAGTCGAGTCATATCTTGTACATATTGTTTTGGGACGATTGGGACTCATGGGTAAAGTACTAGTGTAATGGAGTAATGGGGAAGAACATCATTGTTACCCCCATATGTGCTAAATAATTTTTTAAAAGTACTCCAAGTGTTTCGATTATCTTAATTCGGGTCATTAGAATAGTTATTTGTAAAGTATGTAAAAGTTCAAGTGTAAGGGGAGAACCGAGGCCCCTATGATGTACTATTTTGGATGGTAGGGCAAGAGTGTATGACAAAAAAAAATCAAGAAAAAGAAAAAAAATGAGAAAAAGAAAAGTAAAAAAAAAAAAAACCATACGGACTACCATCCCATTTCCTTTTATGTTTATTTTATGTTTTTGATTAGCTTAAGTCGAGTCTAGTTTTGGCTTAGCAACGCCATATTGTACATGTAATTAATCAAGATCTTTAACTCGCCACAAGTAAAATATCCCTTATCCAACAAACCCGTGTTTATCATATCCCTACACCTCACGTTACAACCCTTTGGAAAGCCCTCTTTGATAGTTTATCTTAGGTGCTTACGCCTAGTGGAGAAGGTTTTTGATCCTTTCCCAAGCCTATGGTAATGTATTTGCTATGACAGGTAGTGAGAGATATTATTCATTTTCATTTGTGAGATATACTTTTATGACACCTGAGAGATGTGAGTATCCAAACACTACTTGTGAGGTGCTAGTATGTAATCTCCGTGCTTATTATGATTAAAGAGGAACGACTATTTGTTGTAATTACTTTTATATTAGTGTTAAATGACCCCTAACTTGTATTTTGATTAGAATAAAAGCGCATTTGCTTGAGGACAAGCAAATCTCAAGTGTAAGGGTATTTGATGAGGCAAAAAGTGTACCACTTTTGGGGGGTCATTTAAGCCCTAAATTGTAATTATTTGATCAAATATTGCCCTAAATCATTCCTTTTGTCATTTTAGGTACTTTGGAGAAGAAATCTGGAAAAAGGAAGCATTTTGGACGTTTTTGGAGCATAAAAGTGAAGAAAACGACAAATTCTCAAAATATGCTAGAGCTGTACCCTGACGGCGTCACGGCTTAGGAGGTGATGGCGTCAAGCTAGGACAAAGGAGGTGGATATGAAGAATGTGCTTGACGGGCCAGAATGGATTTTTGGGATTTAAAGGGGGACGGCGTCAAGAGGCCATCACGAAACCCTAACCACGGCGAGGTGACGGCGTCACACCCCATAACGTGATGCCGTCAGATCTGTAAATCTATATATATTTTCATATTTTTCATTCATTGTGTTGAACTTTTTAGAGAGAAACCCTAATACGAATTTTAGCAGCTTTTTCAAGATTTTTCACCTTGAGATCTTCCATTTTTCATTGAAGATAAGTAATCAATTAATCATTCAATATGTCTATGTGTTGTTTTATTCTATCTTGTTCTTGTCTTTTGTTTAACATGTTAGGCTAGGTTTTCTTTGTGTTTTCTTAGATCTAATGAAACCTAACTATTAATTATTGGTTGAATGGTGTGTTATTAATTGTATTGGATGAATGTTTATCGATGTTAGGCTTAAGAAAACTGGCTAACCTCCTATACGGTAACTTGCTTGAACATCTTAAGAAACATGATCGAATATGTACTACGATTATATGGTTGTATTTAATGCATGAGCGAATTCTAATGATCCCATGTTAGGAGCTTTTAGTCGGCTCGACATAGGAGTGAAGTAGGAGCTTATAGAGCTGGGGAAGTTAGTACACACCCCCACGACTGGTATTAAGGAAAGCAACCCATCATCCACGCAATTATAACACACTAATCAACCGGTAAAAGATAGTTAGGGAGTAATGAAATCTATGCAAACACACATCTCTCTATATTAGTTTTCACAACTTTTTTATTTGCATTTGTAGTTATTTGGGTTAGTTGACTAGCAACTAATTCCGCCCACTCCTTCAAACCCGATATAATTTTACATGCTTTCCTAAAAAATATAAAATACAAAAAGAATCTTCCCTCACCCTTAGACCTATTTGAGTAGTTTTTCAATCCTAACGACACNTTCACAACTTTTTTATTTGCATTTGTAGTTATTTGGGTTAGTTGACTAGCAACTAATTCCGCCCACTCCTTCAAACCCGATATAATTTTACATGCTTTCCTAAAAAATATAAAATACAAAAAGAATCTTCCCTCACCCTTAGACCTATTTGAGTAGTTTTTCAATCCTAACGACACTATTCCCCTAGAGAACGATCAATCCCCCGGTACTTGCCACTACACTATACTACATCGATCAGGTACACTGCCTGGTGGGGATTGCAAGCCTCTTAAGATCCCTTGAGAGGTAAAACCTGTTGTAAGGTCGCAAAACCACGCATCAGGTGGTGAAACTTCATCATTTATTCAATTTGAAGATCTGATTAAAGCATGTGATAGAAGTGATCTTGATACACTGTGGAATTTGGTTCAAGAAAGATTCAAGGCTGATAATCTTAAAGATGTGAAGGAAATGCAGCTATGGGTTGATCTAAGGAGACTTTATGAACCTGATTCTAATGATAGGTACTGGAAGTTTGAAGCTATAGGTGTGCTAACTACATGGACATATTATGATTCATGTGAGGTTCATTATGTTTCTACAAAAGCTGGAGTGGATGTATTTATGTTTGCAGAAAAGGAATACCCACTCAGAGCTGGAACTCTTACTGCAATGTTGTCAACACAAATTAGAGTTCATGAAGACACTGAGAAGGTTAGAGCTTTGATACAAAGGATACAAGATCAGTGTTCAAAAGCTATCCAGGCCTTAAGAAGAAAATGAAGTGTTTGGAAGAATTCCCATATCCTCACAGATGCAGAATGATTGAAGAAACTTGTTGATTTGCAGAGAAATCACAAGTTTAGGGGAGGATTGTTGGGAATTACACTAACAGTTACCACGGCTAAGCATGAAGATAACCACTGCTGAAGAATGCACTAGCAGTGGAAACACATTACCACTGCTAGTACATACTATTACCACTGCTATTAGGATAATTGTTATGTATTCGTGTATCGATAAGTATAGGAAAGATCTTGTGTATATTCTATTATGATAGCATTATACTTATCTTGTAAAGGACTCCTTGTCCTATATAAAAGGAGGTCCTAGGTTAAAGTTCTTCATACGTTTTTCTAAGAGCTTCAAGGTGTAAACCCTAGTGATATTTAGATCACTCGTATTCAATATATTGAAGCTATAAGTTTGGTTAAACATTGTGTCACTTACATACAACTGTTCCCGCTTACATTACATCATACAATCCACATTCTAAGTATTGTTAAGTATATTCCGCGTGCTTAATAATATAACTCAAAGTATCACTCTAACACAAGGTGTGTGTTTAGATCCATCACATGTTTACTTAGATTTCCTTACTCCTTAGTTATCTTTTATTGATTAATTGGCTTGTCACAATTGCATGGGTGAAGGGTTGCATTCCTTAACACCATTCGTGAGGCCGTGTACGATCTTCCCCAACTCTATAATCTTTTATCTCTTCTTATGACGACACGTTTAGTATCCTATCATGGCCTCATTAATAGTCACTTATGCATTTAATACAACCAATAAAACCGTAGTACACATCCGATTACGTTTCTTAAGACGTTCAAGCAAGTTACCGTATAGGAGGTTAGCCAGTTTTCTTAAGCCTAACGCTAAAATCAATCACCCAAAACAATTAATGACAAACCAACAACCAATAGTCAATAACTAAATTTCATTAGATCTAAGCAAACACAAGTAAACCTAAACTAGCATGTTAAAAGGAAGAAAAGCATACAAGATAATCAAACAACACATAGACATATTGAATGATTAAAGTATAACTTATCTTTAGTTAATCATGGAAGAAAGTAGGGGTTTGAAACCCTTACAAAAGCTGTAAAATTGTCTTGGGTTTAGTGCCACAAGTTCTCTCCAAAAGGGTTCTCTTTTAATGAATGAAAATAGAAAATATATATAGAATTTACAATCTGACGGCATCACCTTTTGGGTCGTGACGCCATCAAGTCGCCGTCCTAGGGTTTCTTGATTGCCTAGATCCACTCTTGACGTTGTCTGGTATAAATATGTTCTGGGCCGTCTCTCTTTGCAATAACACGTGACGGCCTTGACAAATTATAACGTGACGCCGTCACATGTAAACCTTCAAAAATCTTTCTGGCGCGTCAAGTGTAAAATAGATATCCACCTCTTGATCAACAAGTGACGGCGTCACCTTGTGTGCCTTGACGCCGCCAGGTACTGTTTCCAGCTTGAATTCTTGACTTTGTCGTTTTCTTCACTTTTTGCTCCAAAAACGTCCAAAATGCTTCCTTTTCCAGAATTCTTCTCAAAAGTACCTAAATTGACAAAAGAAATGATTTAAGGTAATAATAGATCATATTATCACAACTTAGGGCTTAAGTGACCCCTTAAAAGCGTAACAAATTTCTCCTTATCAACTCGCTAACTACTAACTCCTTTTGTATTTTTCTTGACACTTTCTTGAGTTAAATATAAATAAAAGACTGTATGGTAGTCTGCATATATATATATATATATATATATATATATATATATATATATATATATATATATATATATATATATATATATAGTTGCATCACACACACACATCCATACAAAAAGGATTTATAGTTGCATCCCTACACTTGAACTTTTAAATAAATAAAAACTAACTAATGTACCCAATTGTAAACATCAAAACACGTGGAGTACTTTAAAAAAATTACCGTACATATGGGGTAATAACATTTGACTTTCTTTCCCACTACTCCATAATAACTAGTACTTTACCTGTTAATACAAATAATGTCAAAAACATCATTTGCATTATTCGGTCTCTTCTAGTTTTGATAATCAAAAAATACAAACACACGCTACGTAAAACTACGTTCAATAAGTTTTTGATCTAGAAAACTCGTTTTTGTCTCCAACATCACTTAAGGTATGTACAAACATTTACCAACTTGTGTATGTGATCAAAGGACTTATTTTTCATCTAAACTTTACATTTTCATGTCATAAAACATTTTTACAAAAGTATTTTTGTAGGATTTAAAGAAATGTTTTATTAGAAAAATGTTTTCAAATTTCAATTTCATAACAGCCACATTTCCCGCTCTAAACCGACAAAATTTTTTCACCAGATAAGTTTTCACCACGTCAGGACAAAAATGGGAGCGTATGTCGGGACGGTCCCTTAAATGGGTTGACGGTCCTTTATCGATATGGGACCGTCTGGTATTTACGGGACCGTGGTCTCTCTCCTGCCGTTTATAAATACAAAACTGTTGTTTTTCAGAAAACTTCTCCTCTTGTGCACTAAAACTTTCTGTATTGCAAATTCCTTTCCAAAACATAGTCTTTGATCACATTATCAAGTTCTTAGTTGTTTACAAGTGATCATACTCATCATCCTTATATAGTGCAAGAGAAGAACATTCGTTGTAGTTAAGAGACGAAGTGTTAAAGAAGAGCCATACTCATTGTTGCGGATCAATCATTACTTTAATTCATTATTTCTTGTATGTAATAGGACTTGAGTGCAAGTCTTATATTGTGTATTGTGTTAGATCGTGCCATCGTGTTGGTACGAGGTGTGAAACCACGTGGGCTTTATTAGATTGGTTCTAGCTAGGATTAGGACTTGACATTCCGCTTAGTGTCGTTAAACTTGGTGTAAGCTTGTGTAAGGTTTGTTTAGCCATAAGGGAGCGTGTTGATATAGTGTTTGCGAAACTCTCGAGTGTGAGACTCTAGGAGTGGAGTAGGGACGAAGTAGTGAGCTTCGTGGCCGAACCACTATAAATCCGCTTGTCATAGTTTGATCTTTCCTTGCTTTACTTTTATTTAGTTTTTGTTATTGATTATATTTGTTGTTGTTTTGAATTTACATAAATATCGAATCGAACAATTTTCATAAACACAACTTAGAAAGCAAGTTTTTCTAAAACGAAATTAATAACGGTGAAACTATTCAACGCCCCCTTCTAGTTTCTACAATTGGTATCATAGCTAGGTTACGCAAGACTTTTTAAATATACTGTGTTTTAAAACTTGAAACGATCAATGGAATTTGAAAAATATCAAGAAGGGCAATCTATGCAAAGACCACCACTTTTTGAAACTGATGGTTTTATTTATTGGAAAACTCGATTCGAAATGTATGTGAAACCAAAAGATCTTGATCTTCGGCATGTTATTACTATGGGTGACTTTAAACCTATTGAATACAACCCGGAAACCAAGCAAAATGAAATTGTTTCTTATGATAACCAAAGTGATAATCTTAAAAAGAAATTGGCTAAAAATGATGAAGCAAAAATGGTTATTTACAATGCTTTACTGAAAAAGGAATTTCAAAGAATTTTCATGTGTAATACGGCTCAAGATATTTGGAAAACTTTGTTGGTTACTCATCAAGGTAATAATCAAGTCAAAGATAACAAGATCGATCTTCTGGTCCAACAATATGAACAATTCGTCATTCCTGAAGATGAATCCATAGATAGTGCATTTGCAAGATTTAACACCATTATCACGAATTTAAAAGCACTCGATGAAGGTATTTCTATCAAAAGTTGTGTTAGGAAATTTCTCAGGGCTTTACATCTAAAATGGAGAGCAAAGGTCACGGCGATTGAAGAATCCAAAGAATTGGCTTCTCTATCATTGGATGAGCTCATTGGAAACTTAAAGGTCCATGAGTTAATCATCAAAAATGATTTCGAGATTGTCAAGAGCAAGGTGGAAAGGAGATCTATTGCCTTGAAAGCTAAAAAGGAGTTAAGTGATGATGAAGATTCAAGCTCGGAAAGTGAAGATAAAGAATATGCTCTAGCGGTTAGAGATTTCAAGAAATTCTTCAAGCAAAGAGGAAGATTCATAAGACAACCACAAGATGAAAAGAAAGCATCTCTAAAAGCTCGTGAAGATAGATATAGCAAGGGCGAAAAAAGATGCTTTGGGTGTGGTGACACAAGACACTTAGTTTGAGATTGTCCACACCAAACAAAGGACAAGAACCAAAGGGCATATGTAAGTGGTGCTTGGAGTGATAGCGATGAAGATGGCAAGAATGAAACTTGTCTCATGGCCGGATCTTCAAAAGAGGTATGTATCGAAACCGACTATTATGATATTTGCTCGTTAGACTCACGCGAATTAGACAATGAGTATGATAAAATTTGTATATTAAGCCAAAAGATTATTTCAAAAAACAAATCCTTAAAAATGGCTAAATCAAAATTGGAAAAGGAAATATTGGAATTAAAAGATAAACTTTCTAAGCTTAAGAAAGGAAAAGAAATCAATTCAGAATGTAAGTCTTGTAAAAAGCTTAAAATTGAAAATGAGGAGCTCAAAGAGGAAGCCTCAAAATTAAGTAAATTTGAAAAGATTACTCATACACTAAAACAAATAATAGGAGCTCAAAAGGCTTCCGACAATAAAACTGGTATAGGATATAACTTTGCGAAGGCATCTACTAGTACATCAAAGAAAATAAAATTTGTGAAACCTCAGTCTGAAGGATCTACTGGTGGCAGTCCCTCAAATCCACCAGACGGTCCCTTATCTATAAAGGACCGTCCCTTAGATAAAGGACCGTCTCCAGTGAGAAAGGCCGTGTTCTTGCCTAAACCAATCCTTGATTCTGATCCAAAACAATTAACAGTAATGAACTCAAAAATACCCATTGCTAGTGTAAAAGAGGTAAAGCAATTTTATAAACTGACATCAAAACCCTGATTAAGATACACCAAACCAACTATAGGATCTAGATCTTCACCTCCTAGAAAAACAAATGGACAAACTAAAACAAGAGTAACTAGAAATCAAAATTATCATAGGAATAATTCAATGAGTTGGAGAAATGACTTTCTTCCAATGGGATTTTATTCACCATTTCAACACCCTAGGCAAATGCAACAAATGTATAGGATGTTTGGTGCTAACAACTTTGGACCCATGAGATATTGGGGACCATATGTTTGAGTTTGTCTATGTTATCACTAGATATGCTTGGGAATTGACTTGGAGCCCGACGAATGGGTCAAAGATAGTGGGTGTACAAATCACATAACGGGTAACCGCAAGCTATTCTCATCATATAATGCAAGTAGTGGAGGTAACGTTACACTCGGTAGTAAACTCAAGGGTAACATCATCGGCAAAGGTACAATCACTCATAAATCTCTTACTATAACCAATGTGGAGCATGTTGATAATCTATGTTTTAATTTACTTAGTATTAGTCAAATTTGTGATAATGATTGGAGGGTAATCTTTTCCAAAGATGATAGTGAAACCATAAAGGATGAAAAAGTAATTGCCAAAGGAATTAGAAAGGGTAATTTATATGTTATGAAGATTAGCAATAAACCTAGTGATAATATATGCTTAGCTACGGTTAACGATAATTCTACGCTATGGCATAGAAGATTAGGATACGCAAATATGCGTTTATTACAATCATTGGCTTCTAAGGATTTAGTTAGAAATCTTCCTAAACTTAAGTTCGACCAACACTTTTGTGATGCTTGCAATGTAATACCTAAAATTTTCATCCTGAGAAAATTACCAAAATACCCTTGGATTTTAAAAATTTAATAAAAACTATATAATTAAATTAATAACTATATAAATTAAATGAAAACTATATAATTACACCAAATAAATTCTAAATTTTTACAAAAGCCCAAAATTTGATCCAAGATAATTTACAAGTCCAATTTAATTTTTGAAGCCCAAAATAATTCTACATGCCACGCCTATATTGATTTATAGTCCAAATATTTTAGATTGTGTACAAAATTAATTATGTAAAAGAAATAAATAGAATAAAAATGGATAATCACAAAATATAATTGGAAACTATCAATCAACTGATTCTAGCCCATTCTTAGGCCATATTAATCGGGCCATGAATCCCCCAAAATCAGAATATATGAAACGTATTCTCCCCATTCCTTTTTTTTTCAAACCGAACAAAACCCTAAACTCTCTCATAATTCCATTCGACTTTATACAAATTTTCTGGAGGTGTTACAAAATTTTAGTGGCTTCTACAAGGCTAGCAAAATCTCAGAAAAATAGTGGTTCGTGTTTTGAAGGCCTATAATTCCGTTTGTCGAATTCTTGTTTAATAACAAGGTAAAATTCCTTTTGAATCGTTCGACCTCCTATAATTTTTTTTTTCCATTTTTCCTGAGTTCCTTACATCATATATGATCTTTGAAAAATGCTTACAAGGTCTTGGGATCAGTCGTGTGCTCGTGGGGAATTTCTTGTTGTCATGGTGATCGCTAAGGACCATAATTCGTTAAGTTCGTTCTACACGTCCAAAAATTAATCTGGTATTTTTCCCATGTTTCTTATATCATATGAGACCCAAATAAATTAATAAACACAAACCATGCATGCTCCATGAATCGTTTGCAAATAAAACCCTAAAAACGTGTATAAATCCTAAATATTTCGATATTAATTTTCTGGGCGTGAAATATAATTTTTCTGGACTCTATATAATGTATATGAACTTATAAAAA
>LBNU01026937.1:13922-43037 GCA_014162995.1 Artemisia annua | reverse complement strand
TTTCATATCTGTTCACTGAGCTTTTAAGCTCAGCCGCATTTCTTTTCTCATGCGGCAGGTTTAGTAGGAAGCTGGGTTATGGACGAAGGCTTTGGTTTTGGGCTTAGAAGACTTCACCTTGTAGCATTGGACTGGACTTAGAAGTGACTAGATATTATGAGATTGGGCTTAGTCTGAGTTGGGCTTTGTTTTGTATTTTAGCCTTTGTTTTTGTTTTAGTTTTGTTGTAACCTTGTATCCTTTGCTTATTGTATGAATCTCCGTTTCACTTGTGTTCTGATTTGACTCCATTATGAACACTTTAGCCCTTCTCGGGTTGGGGTGTTACATGCAAAGTTGGAAAACAAGCTCACTCAAGTCATAAGCCTAAGAACATGATCTCAACATCTAGATGTTTAGAGCTTCTTCACATGGATCTCTTCGGTCCTTCTGCCATATGAAGTTATGGAGGAAATCTATATACACTAGTTATTGTAGATGATCATTCTAGATATACTTAGACTAGATTTATTAAAAACAAGACCGAAACTTTTGAGCAATTTAAATTCTTTAGCAAGAAAATTCAAAATCAACTAGGATGCAACATAGTTTCCATTAGGACGGACCATGGTAGAGAATTTGACAATGAAGTTCAATTTGGAGCTTATTGTGATGCTAATAGTATTACTCACAATTTCTCGGCTCCACGAACTCCACAATCAAATGGGGTAGTTGAAAGGTAAAATAGAACCCTACAAGAAATGAGTAGAACAATGCTAAACGAGCAATCCATCCCTCAAAAATTTTGGTGTAACGCCGCAGATACTTCCACCTATATCCTTAATATAATTCTCACTGGACCTTGTTAGGTCACCATTTTGTAAACACAAGTATAGATTTAATTAGAAATGAGATGAGAAATAGAGATGGTTGATCTAAATAATATGAGATTGAATTTGACAAGAGTTTGCACTAGATATTAAATAAACCAACAAGTGTAAGATTACATAAGGCTACTATTTATAGGCAAGGAGCTTGGGCAACACTCCCTCTCCTTCCTTTCCTTATATTTGTGGGCTATGAGGCCTTATGGGCTTTTCTTAAGCCTTTTACACTTAAGACTTAATAAGAAATAATACTAAGGAACCTATGATTATTACATATGACCGAGACTTGAGAAATAACGTGAAACGTGATCCTAACAATGTCCCCCTAAGGGCCGGTCATCACGGTCATCAAGGTTGCTCGACATCTTTATCTTTTTCTTTAAACTTTGACTTTCACGGCTTTAGACGTCTTCAACAAATTCGTTAGATAAATGATTCACCGTTCTTTGTTCTTTACCCTTTGTTGATGTGATAGTGTTCAAGTGATGTCGTAATCTGCCATTCGTCACTTCTTTGCCTCCAGTGGATTTGCGCCTTTCCAGCATGCTCATACATCTTTGAAGTTGTGTTTTCATACTTTCGTAGCTCTCATTTCATCGTTGTAGATTCTTTGTGTTGACGTTGAATCTTTCTTTGAACATTGTATTGCTTTAGAACTTTTTCTTTCAACTATGTAGATTCTTTCATTTGGCGTAGAACCTTTCTTTGACTTTTGCATTGCATCGTTCTTTGGTGAGAGCTTTCTTAGACTTTGAGATGTAAGTATGAGCATGTGGAAGTTGGTGTCATGACAGTGGTTGTACCTGCATTAAAACAGCTAGCAATAATACGACCGGTACTTACAGGTTCGGAATTAGAGATTGTCAACAGCATAGTGTGAAGACTCCTTCTAACCCTTACCAAGGCCGTTCCTAATCGGATACCCCTTGGAGGGCTTACACAGACATACAAAAGTACACCCACGATTAGGTGAGTCGCTGGAGATCACCCCACGACTGTAGACCGTTTAAAACCACCGCAAACACTAAGCGTAATCCACAAGGAATTACCGAAGTGACCTGCTGTTAGAGCTGTTGGATGTTGACCCTGGTAGGATTTCCGTCAATCATTGAGAAATACATAAGTAGATTCCCTCATAAACGTTCTTGGTAGATTGCTAAGATCTGCGTAGGACTCGAAAATTTAAACATAGTGTTCATTGATGCAGAAACACTAGTGCAGAAGTATTAAGTGTTCCTAAGAGATCTTTGATGTATCTCGTGGCTCTAGACTCAATAAGTGCACATTTAGTCGTCGAAGAATGGGGAGGTGTCTCCTATTTCAATACCAACATAGCTCGTAATGAGCGGTCGATAGATTATGCAGGGTTCCCCGTGAGAATGAAACAAGCTCTTTTGAGAGAACTTGAGTGGCATAGAAGGTGAGGTGCATTGCGTCACTGGGTCCATGACGTCTTTATCTTCAATACCGGTGTCGCCTTAGCAAGACCAGTAGCATATGAATTGTACCCGGTGTCTGACCTAAGGTGAACAAATGGAGGGCTATTTCTTTTCACCATTTTCTTTACATTTCTTTATAATTCTTCAACCCCTTCTTTCTCCTTTCATTCTTATCTCCTTTTTTCATATCATACCTAAGGACTTCTAGTTTCTAAATATTGGTGTTGTCCTTGGGTAGATCCCTCCGGTTCTGGCGGATCATAGGACGGTTATTCCTAACCTTAGTCACCTTATAACTCCATGACTATCCTATTACTGCCATTCAACCAAACATTTGAAAAATCCCTCAAAGTGTTTATGAATATGAAACATTTTGTTAACACTTTGAGGGTTTTGATTTCTTATGAAAGACTCCCCCTCCACATATGCTCGCGAATGTTTTCAGAAATTTGCACATGCAGGAGGAGTTGGCACTTTTTGAATTGATCCGCTCTTAATATACATATACCCGAGGGACACATTTACGTTGCTTAGTTAAAGGGATCCATTATCAGCTTTTAGGTGATAACTAGCCCTAATAACTAACTTGAAGTTGTTAACATTCCTAAAAGGAAGTTAGACCGAACCTTTAAGGCAAGAGATGCGGGAAAAGTCAATTTAAAGGTTCAATAGTTTCTTTAAGGTGCGTCAAAGTAAAAGTCTGAGAAGAGCTTCTCGAAACGGTACTTTCTACTTGGATAAATCCTTTCGAATACTAACATTTGATGTTTCGTCAATTCATGGGTCAATTCTGAGTCGAGCTCGCACGAGATACAACTTTATCACCATATTTTAATCACTTTTTCATCTTCTCCCCCTCAAAAATAGCATATTAAATGTTGTTTTTGTTGAACGTTTTGATTAAAATATGCCTTTTTGAGTCGTATGGGGAGAATCAACCAAGAAATTTTTGACTCAAGAATGATGTTTTGGGTCAAGTACTCCCCCTCAAGAAGTGACTGCTTATTGAGGTTAAATACTNTCTGAGTCGAGCTCGCACGAGATACAACTTTATCACCATATTTTAATCACTTTTTCATCTTCTCCCCCTCAAAAATAGCATATTAAATGTTGTTTTTGTTGAACGTTTTGATTAAAATATGCCTTTTTGAGTCGTATGGGGAGAATCAACCAAGAAATTTTTGACTCAAGAATGATGTTTTGGGTCAAGTACTCCCCCTCAAGAAGTGACTGCTTATTGAGGTTAAATACTTGTCTTTTGAGTAGAATTTTGAGAAAAAAACTTTGAAAATTTAGTTAATTCTACTCAAAAGCAAGAAGCTTTCGCTCCTTATATTAGGATTATGGCACTGAAGCGTATCACATGGTCCTTTAAGTAGAAAGTGCGGGTTGTACACTGTTATGTATGCACAAGCCGTAGTAATCACAAATCAATCAATATAAATAAAATATTGAAATTTTGGTACCCAAGAAATCCAAGTTAAGTATCACCAGCAGGTATAGCATCAAAGTCTGTGTACTGAGGATCAGGTCGTTGGAAGGTTCTGACTGGAAATGATTGTCGTACACCAATGTAGCTTTCCAATCTCCTGATCTGCTCACGACGATGCAACCTCTCTTCAATCGAACGAACAAAGTTGCGAACTTGTTGTCTCGCATTAGCCTTCCACCTCAGATTTTCACCCATGGCCATCTTTTTCTTATCATCTTGCAACCTTTTGACTAACCCCTCCCGAACTATTTTGAGCGTAGCATCACAGAATTTGTGAAGCTCATCGAACCTCATGTATCGAAGTTGATTCCGTTTGTTAAGGTAGGTGAATCCAAATGAGGGTTGTTAAATGAGCATGAACTATGATGCTTCTTCAATTCCAGGGAATGTGAGTTGTGGTTTGGTCAAGTTGATCTTATTCTGATAGCTTTCATTGTCCAACTGAAGATCTTCCACTCTTTCCTGAACTATTAATCGTCTAATGAAGAGAAGTAGAGACGAGATGAAGTTGCACTGCGTTTCGGTTGGAAATCGTCGAATTCTTCCTTGCACCTTTTCTAAATACATGTCTTCAATGTCATTTAGGTATAAGTCAGGAAAATCTGCTTCTGAAAACTTGTACTCCTTCTCATCTTGTCTCTTGACTACAATCTCTCTCATGAAAGTGTATTGGAATCTTTGAGACTCATGAATTTCCATAATGGCGATGATTCTTGATTTATGCTTCACAATCTCTATTGACTTCAAATCCAATTGGTGAGTGTACCCAAGTCGGCGACGTTCCTTCCAGTGCTGAATTCCAAATAAAGCTTCTCTGTTGTAGGCTACATTAGAGTTGCAGAATATCGATGCTGACTCTTTAATTCTTGGTAATTCGTGCCTGGCAGCAGGGACTGATATCGTCAATGAAGAAGCATATCTTTCTTTTGAAGTATCATGAGCATGTTGAACGTATCAGAGATCGTTGTTGAAGCAGAATCTGTAGGGTATCCTAGGATTTTCAGGAAATCCTTGCAATGGTAACAGTTAAGTCCAGTCAGTAAAGTAAGGCTTGTTGGGTTTTCCAGAGTAGAGATCGAAGTTTGCTTCAAGATTGAGCTAGTCGAACTTGCCAGACATTGCACTTGCGATGTTTTCCATATGATATTCGAGTTCAACTTTGTTTCCCGATCTTGATTTAAGAAAGTCAAAAGCTTCACGATTGACCCTTCTCATTTCTTCCTTCGTCATCTTTTCAATCTGAAGTCCAGCCATGATACTTTGCGTATATTGCAATGTGTTTCCAGGAAGTGGTTCGTTGTCTTCAAGAGGTGGTTGTGCTTTAATCATTTCTGTTAACCAGTCAGCTTCTGGTGTGTCATCAATGTCAAGCCATGAGAATTGTTTAGTCTTTTTCTTTTTCTTTGACTTTGTAGACTTCCTCTTGTCATGTTTCTTTGACGTTGATGATGGTCCGGGTCTAGGTTCAGGAATTATGGATTCATGAATGGTGAAGTCGGGTTCTTCCTAATAGTCATCCGTTTGGAGCATGAATGGTTCTTCTTCATTTGTAGGATCAGATCCAGAAGCCGGTGCGTGTTGTTGTGTGAGAGGAGCTTTAAAAGACTTAGCTGGTGGTTTCTGTGAAGATGATGGACCTTTTGTAGACTTAGGTTTCATGCTTTGTTAGTTGGGATCAGGATCATCATCTTTTCTGGAGTGTTTGTGTTTTCCAGCTGCTTCCTTGCAAGATTGTTTGGAGACAATAACTTTCAGAGCCTCATACATAGCTGCTTCATCAGGAGTCATTTCTTGTTGTTGTCCGAGTTTAACTGCTAATAAGGCTTGTAACTGCTCAGCAGTGAGATCATTTGGTGAGATCGGAGCCTTTTCAGTTTGAAGATAGAAAGGTGTTGATCAGAGCATGTTTTCAATGATATTCTTGATCCTAGTATTCAGCTCGGTACGAATCGGCATGCGAAGTTTTGACACTTCAGGTGTGGTGATAGCAACAAGGTTGTTGTTGAGAAATTCTTCAGTGTAAGCTTTGATCATTGCATCCATATTTGCTATCATGAACTTATTAACTTGTGCTTTCGTTCCCTGAAGATCTTCAACTTGTTTGGCTAGCTTTGTGACCATTGTAGTTAACGTTTGTACTTGGCCTTGAAGATCTCCATCCTTAGGTTGTTTGTCTTTCTTCTTGCGAGCCTCTTTCACAGCTTTCTTAATTCTTTGAGATGCTTTGGTGACTGATGAACTTACTTTTTGTTTGATTGATTTATGTTTTGATGTTGTTTCTGATGGTGGTGGAGATGAGTGGTGTGATGATGATGTTGAGGAAGATTCATTGTCAGATTCAGAAGGTGAAGAGTCTGGAGGAGGAGGATCCTTTGGAGGAGTATCCTTGGNATCCTTAGGTTGTTTGTCTTTCTTCTTGCGAGCCTCTTTCACAGCTTTCTTAATTCTTTGAGATGCTTTGGTGACTGATGAACTTACTTTTTGTTTGATTGATTTATGTTTTGATGTTGTTTCTGATGGTGGTGGAGATGAGTGGTGTGATGATGATGTTGAGGAAGATTCATTGTCAGATTCAGAAGGTGAAGAGTCTGGAGGAGGAGGATCCTTTGGAGGAGTATCCTTGGGAATTGGAGGATCCCTTGGAGGTGATTGTTGTTGAAGTGAGTGTGGAGGTGAGTTAAGATACATGTTAGTGTCAAAGAATTGTTCTTGTTGTTGTTCATCTGGATTTGTCTCTTTCGACTGAGCTTCAAGGAGCAATCTTTCCGTCTCCTCACCTGCTTTCTTTTTCAGTTCCTCTTCTCTCTCCATCAGAGCAATGAACTCAGGAGTAATGAACTCAGAAGTCTAGTTCTGCTTTTGTAGATCAGCAACATTTTCCTTAGTAGCTTCCTTCATGATAATGTTACCTTCTGCATCTCTTTCTTCTTCTTCGTTGGTGGGTGTAATAACCGGATCCAGAGTTGAAGTTACAGTGGAAGGTGTAATCATGGTGCTACTAGAACCACCCTCATGTTCTGGTTGATTAAGCGGTTGTGGATGAGGTTGGGGATGGAGGAGGTTTAGAAGTGATGCTTCTTTCAGTTCTTTACGTTGTTGCTTCTCTTCAGCTGTTGTGTCGACAATGATGCTTTTGAGTTTACGCTTATCGACCAAGGGTTCAGCAGCAGGTTCATCTTCTTCTTCATCATTTACACCGCTACTTGGTTCATTGATGGTTATCCCTTTACTTTTCCTTTCAACCTGATGAAGAGTACCCATACTTATTTTCTTTGCCAGTTCAAGTTCAAGTCTTCCTCATCAATTCTTTGACTTCTTTCAAAATCTTCTTCTTCAGATTCTGTTTCAAATTCTTATCCACTTTCAGAAGGTGATATGTAGGTTCATCTCGGATGGTGAACTTTGGAGTGATCTTCTTTTTATGTTTTGGTGCATGCTTAGGTTGAGGTGAAGGCTTTGGTTGTTGTGAAGTTGAAGTGCTGCTAGTGCTGCCTGTTCTTCCACCTCTTCTGCTACGAGTCTCCATTTAGACCACTGGTTCGTCATCATCTTCTGTGAATCCCACTTTCCCTGCTCGATAAGCTTTGTCAGAAAGTTCATAATTCTTTGCCTTTGTGATCTTATCATCTAGAAAGTAGTCTGGAATCCTCGTTCCTTGTTGCTTTGTAGTGAACTTGGTTGTTTTGACGAAAGCAATCTTGAAGTCTTTGTTGTATATGTCTTTTGATTCATTCAGATCATGCATTCTCTTGTAATCTAGTTGGTCATTGTAGAAGTGCTCAATGAGCATCTTTGTCAATCTAACAAATGGAATCACCGTCCTTTCAAGATCTGTTTGGATGTGATGGATTATGTTGTTCATTATTGATCTAGCAAAGTCGATCGGAAGCATGCTCATCATTCCCCAAAATACTTGTAAATGCTCTAGTCTTGGATGTTCATGACCACTCTTTCTTCCAGAAATTGACATGTAGAAGGTTCTCCAAGGTTGAGGCATGTATTTCACATTGAACCTTGAAAGCTTTGTCAGTGGTAAGTCATCTTGAACATCGTATCCTAGATCAATTAAGCAATCCAGGATTTCCAGTTCAGACAACATAGGAATGAATTCAGTCTTTGGTTTTGGAAGCATGAGAACTGTGCGAAGGACATCCAGATCTACAGTGTACACTTGACGATCCAAAGAGACAGTGAATGATTCATCATCCAAGTTGACTTTTGCTGTGTGCCAGAACTGATGAAGGTAGAAGGTTGGAACTGATGTGGATTTGGTGAGCATAGATTTGCAGGGATGAGCCAGAAGAATGTCTTTAAAAATATTACACGAATCTTCAGGAATTCGAAGTTTGTTGAAGTCAATTCGTGGATTGTTGTTGCCAATAGTGATGCTATAATCATCTGGGACGATGTCATTGAGTGTGAGCATTGGTAGAGTTTGTTCGGGAGCATTCATGTTGTGTTCAGCCATTGTAAACTGTAAAAGTATTGTCATGAAACCAAACATCCAGAATTGTTAAACGTTAGCTCATTTACTTGTTTGATTAATAGACATACACTTATTACATTTAGCAATGACGGTTCATTTATGTAGCAAGTGTGATTGTGTCATATTACGTGTTAATGAATGAGTGAACTAAGAGTTAGTTGTTAATAATCACAAAGCATTACGTTCTACATTCATCTTAGTCATTCACACGAGTATACACACATGATCAAGTTTATCATACACTTTTATAACGTGTTTTAAACATGAATAACAATACATAACACAAATACAACATTTTCGATAATTGGACATATAAAAATTCTCGAAACATTGTCCTTTGAAAATTTTTCGAAAATGTTACTAAATGAAGTTCTCGATAATATTGTCAAAGAGACAATTCTCGAAAACCTTTTAGAACATTCTCGATAATTTTTTACAAAGTGGAAATTCTCGATAATTTTGGAAAAATTCTCGACAATATTTGAAAAGTGGAAGTTCTCGATAAATTTTGCTTAATAAAATTCTCGATAACTTCTTCAAGATTCTCGATAATTTTGATTAAACAAAATTCTCGATAATTTCAACTTTGCAATGATTCTCGATAATTTTCCATGAAAATTCTCGATAATTTGCCCAGTTTTCGAAATTCTTATACAAGAATTTCGAAATCAATGTAGACGTACGTTTTCTTGAATTCTTATGATTCCACGAGTGTATACCTGATAGATTAAGTGTAAAATAAGTGTTAGAACATATTCAGGCACTATCCTCAAGAAATTCGCAAGTTCACCGAGTCAAGTTTATCGAAAATCTTAATTTCATTTTGTTTGTGATGAAATTTATGTGTTGAATATCAATTAGCATGCATACAAACTTGTCTATACCATATAATTAGACACAAGAACACACATATGGAAAAGCCCAATTCGAACATAAACCCTAGTTATCGAAAATCTAGCAAACATGAAATGTAATAAAATTAACTAGTGCTAGCATGTTATTCACACTCTAACAAATAAATCCCACCAATAAACTTAAACAAAACACCACAGAATGAAGAAAACCCAATTTGTCATAAACCCTAGAAATCAAAAACACTTCAAACGAGTTTGTTGTTATGATTATTTGTTACAGACATGTTAAGAACAATTCTAAGAACAAAAGCCCTCAAGAAATTCAAACAAGAACACTCGAATTATGTATTCCCGAAATCAACGCAAGCCCTAGAACTACAAATCGTGATTCCACTTAATTTAACCGTTGGATTGTTAATCAAACAAAAACCATTTCTTAAGATGTCCTAAAGAACATGTAGGAACTTACGGTTTGGAGATTTGAAGCACAGATTTAATTGTGGGATTCTAGCCTTAGATCGATATGGGGTTGTTTGTTTTTGATGTTATGCAGAATTTTTGAGTAAATGGGGGTGTTTGTTTGTTTTGTAAAACTTATTTAACTTTCAAGTTTTGACAACTATGGTCCCTTGATTGATATGCCTGCATCGTTAGTCCTTAAACTTGATTTTTATCTTTTAACTTAACAATCGTTGGCAACTAACATCTTCTACTCCTTAGGATATTTGTTGTAATAACATTTAACGGAACGAAACGAGGGATAAATCACTGAAATTCCACCATTATTTTGACAATATCATTTTTATGAAATATGCAAGTACACTAGTTTGAACAAGATTTTTAATTTTGAAGAACTTTTCTCCCCCTCAACACTTGGTTATAAATTTGAGAAACATTTTGATGAACAAACGTCTTGATTGAGATAGTGTACTTGCATTTGAACACGAAATTGAACTAAAAAAATAGAAAATATTTTAGGAGTTTTTGAAATTTTTTTCAATATTTTATTTTGTTTTTAATATATATTTACAAAAGATTTTGGTGTTTAACTCAGTTAATTGATTTCAAGAAAAGATTTTAAATCACCTGGAGTCAAACACCGCATACCAATCCGGTGAACCAGTTCAGCAAACCGTGTTGGTGGTAATGGTTTTGTGAACAAATCTGCCAGTTGGTATTCAGTACCCACAAAGTATAACTCAATTGTACCCTTTTCAACATGCTCATTGATAAAGTGATACCGGAGATCGATGTGCTTAGATTTTGAATGTAGAACCGTGTTGCAGGAGATTGCTATCGCACTTTTGGAGTCACAGTACATCAGAATCTTCTTGAATAAGTAACCATAGTCCATGAGCTGTGTTCGCATCCAAATAACTTGAGCCAAGCAAGCAGACATGGCTACATATTCAGCTTCTGTTGATGATAATGAAGTGCAATCCTGCTTCATTGATTGCCAAGACACAAGTTTATCTCCAAGAAACTGCAAACCACCAGAAGTACTTTTGCGTGTATCTATACACCCTGCATGATCAGCATCTGGAAAAGCTATTAGTTCAAAACCTGAATCCATCGGATACCAGATCCCCAAATGAATGGTTCCCTTTACGTATCGAAGGATTCGTTTAGCCTCATTGAGGTGACGTTCAGTAGGACTGGACTGATAACGAGAGCACATAAATACAACAAATACAATATCCGGTCTGCTGGCAGTGAGATACATGAGTGACCCAATAATACTTCGGTATTTTGTGGGNAGCTATTAGTTCAAAACCTGAATCCATCGGATACCAGATCCCCAAATGAATGGTTCCCTTTACGTATCGAAGGATTCGTTTAGCCTCATTGAGGTGACGTTCAGTAGGACTGGACTGATAACGAGAGCACATAAATACAACAAATACAATATCCGGTCTGCTGGCAGTGAGATACATGAGTGACCCAATAATACTTCGGTATTTTGTGGGGTCAAGGGGTTTCCCATTTAAATCCGCATCTAACTTAGTTGTGTTTGCCATAGGGGTATTGTATGTATCATAACTGGTCATGCCATGTTTCTTGATTATCTCTAGAGCATATTTGGACTGATTAAGGAAAATCCCACGGGGTGACTGATGAACTTGTAGTCCTTAGAAGAACGTAAGTTCACCCATCATTGACATTTCAAAATTTTGTTTCATTAATTTTGCAAAAGCGTTTGAGTACTTTTTATTTATAGAAGCAAAAATAATGTCATCAACGTATATTTGCACAATTAAAACGTCATCCCGTGTTTTTGGATAAACAAAGTCGGATCTAATAAACCTTTGGTAAACCTATTAGCAGGCAAGAAAGTAGTAAGTTTATCGTACCACGCCCTTGGGGCTTGTTTGAGACCATAGAGAGCTTTCTTAAGTCTGTAGACATGGTTAGGATGCTCTGGGTCGACAAATCCCTCTGGCTGACTAACATATACCTCGTCACGTAACTGACCATTCAGAAATGCCATTTTCACATCCATTTGATAAACAACCATATTTTTGTGAGCAGCGTATGCAAGAAATATACGAACAGCTTCAAGTCTAACCACTGGTGCGAAAGATTCCTCAAAATCTATTCCTTTTTCTTGAGTATATCCTTTTTCTACCAATCGAGATTTATTACAAATAACAATGCCTTCTGCGTCCAACTTGTTTTTCCAAATCCATTTTAGCCCAATGACATAAACTCCATTGGGTTGTTCAACTAATTCCCAAACTTCAAATCGTTTGAATTGGTCGAGTTCCTCTTGCATTGATTCAATCAAGTTGTCGTAAGTAAGTGCTTCCTTAATGTTTTTAGGTTCATCTTGACAAACTGTGAGTGCATAAATGCAATGTTCAGCGTTGAAGTGAAGTTTTTGTCTTGTCATAACTGGAGCCGTCGGATGTCCAATGATATTTACTAATGGATGATCTCGAGTCCAATGATGTGTTGAAGGGTGAGGGTTATGGAAATGCTGCATATTGTTGACGACTCAGCAATATCTGAAAGGTTTGGAGTCGGAGCAAATGGATTGAAGAACGCATTTGGATCATAATCTGCGGGTTCGGGTACTTGTTGTTGATTCAGATCTTTAGTTGTATTGTCTGCATTGGAAGCGGTTTGTTCGTCTACTGTTGGTGATTCAATTAGTGGTGCATCAGTTTCTACAGTTGTTGTTGTAGGAACAGGTGTATCAGATACTTGAATGTTTTCTGGTAGAGCAGCGGAAATGGTGGATACATCTGGTGCACGTGTTTCAAAGGAATCATCAAACAATGGAGCAAACAAGGTTTTCAACTCTCTACGGGTTAGTGACAATGGTTCAGCTGAAGAATCTGGAAAGTTAGGACGGTTGGTGTTGGGTTTAAGGATTCTACTTATGAGAAACTATCAAAATGTCAATCTGCTGCTGTATACTGAATCTGCTGCTGGATGCTGAATCTGCTGCTAGTGTGAAAGTGCTGCTAGAAGGATTGCAAGACTCTGCTGCTCAGAGATTATTATAGAAACGAGTTTGTAATTATAGTAAAGATTGTAGAAATATTCTATAGGTTTAGAATATCTTTTGTTTGTGTAAGAAGTCTTTGTAAACCGTGTAGGGTTCTTTGTCTATAAAAGGAGATCTCTAGGGTTAGAATATGTACGTGTCTGTGAAAAAGTCGAATCACTTCAAGGTTGTAAACCCTAGCATTGTTAGAGTGCTCGTATTAATATATTGAAGTGTTTAAGTGTGATAACATTGTTCTTGTGTTCATCTTAAGTTAAACAATATATTCCGCGTGTTGTTTTAGTTTACTACAATTCAAGTCAGCTTCTATATAAGATCTACTGCTCAACTGGGATCAACAAGTGGTATCAGAGCTTGTGATCTAGAAGCTGTGTTAAAGAAGAACTCAAGTACTCTCAAAATCTGTTCTTAACCTCAACTGAAGACATGGGTGATGACACACATATGGTTACTGCCTCCAAGGTGCCAATGCTCAAGCAAGGAGAATATGAGCTTTGGAAGATGTGAATCAGGCAGTAATGCGCTTGATTGACTACAGGATGTGGAATGTTGTCCTGGAAGGTGACAAATTCCCTGTGGTTGAATGGGAAGGAGGTACCTATCAAAGGCAAGGAAGATGAAGATCAAAGAAAGCTGGAAATCAAGACTCACAGTATTCTCATGATGGGAATACNCATGGGTGATGACACACATATGGTTACTGCCTCCAAGGTGCCAATGCTCAAGCAAGGAGAATATGAGCTTTGGAAGATGTGAATCAGGCAGTAATGCGCTTGATTGACTACAGGATGTGGAATGTTGTCCTGGAAGGTGACAAATTCCCTGTGGTTGTTAATGGGAAGGAGGTACCTATCAAAGGCAAGGAAGATGAAGATCAAAGAAAGCTGGAAATCAAGACTCACAGTATTCTCATGATGGGAATACCTAATGAGTATCAGCTGGATTTTGAAGGCTGTGAAACTGCTAAGACTCTTATAAATGCTGTTGAGACAAGATTTGGTGGCGATGCTGCTACCAGAAAGTCAAGGAAGAATGTCTTAAAGCATCAGTTTGAAAACTTCACTGCTTTAAGTGGAGAGAATCTTTATGGTACCTATAACAGGCTTCAAAAGCTTATAAGTCACTTAAAGCTTGTGGGCTACACAGTTCCTGAAGAAGATATCAATCTCAAGTTTCTCAGAAGCCTTGCAACAGAATGGAGCATGCAAACTGTTGTGTGGAGAAACAAAGCTGATTTTGAAACAATGAGCTTGGATAATCTCTACAACAATTTGAACGTATATGAATCTGAGATGAACATCTCATCTAGTTCATCTACTTCATCCTCTGCTGCTCAAAATATAGCTTTTGTGTTTTCTAAAACTTCTAACTCTTCAGACACTCACTCTGCTGCTTATGGTGTATCTGCTGCTAGCACTAGCAACTCTGCTGCTAGTTCAAACAACAGTGACACTATGAGTGATGCTGCTATTTGTGCTTTCTTGGCTGATCTTACTACAGGTAATCAAGTTCTAAATCAGGATGCTGATCATATTGATCCTGATGCTCTTGAAGAGATTGATTTGAAGTGGCAAATGGCTATGTTAACCTTGAGAGCAAGAAAGTTCTTGAAAAGAACTGGCAAACAACTTATGTATAAGCCTTAGGGTAACATGGGATTTAACAAGTCATTGATGAAGTGCTACAACTGCAATAGAAAGGGGCATTTTGCCAGGGAATGCAGAGCTTCAAAGAAGAATGTAGAGACTCCTAAGAAGACTGAAGATGAGTCAAAGCCTTCTACTGCTTTGGTGTCTTGTGATGGGTTAGGTGACTATGACTGGAGTGACATGGCTGGAAAAGAACCACATCAAGGTTTCATTGCTAAAGTAAAGACTCAAGGGCATAATTTTGTTCTTATGGCCTATGCTTCTTCATCATCTGGTTCTGACTCTGAGGTATCCAATGAGTCAAATGATTCTACTTGTTCTTTTCAATCTTTTGTTGACACTATAAAAGAACTTAAATCTAGGAATGATAGTCTTAGGCAAGAAGTTGAGTCCCTAAAACTTGATAACTTAGGTTATAAGGTAGGAATTCAAAATGTTGAGAAAAGACTTGAATATCTTAAAGATATGGAGTTTGAATATGTTGATAGAATTAATATACAGGATGGTGAGCTTTTTGTTAAAAATGTTGAGATTGAAACACTTAAAAGAAAATTAACAGAAGCAGAACAGGCTAGAGATGAGGCTCTTGCAAATAAAGAGAAACATATTGTAAGAGAAGAAAAACAAAAGTTTGCTTCAACGGCCATATATCACACTATTCAGTGTCAATTAATGAGAAAAGGTAGTGGAATAGGATACAATTAAGTAGCTCCTCCAATGAAAAGTGCCTTTGCACCACCAGGAAAGGAGTTATCCTTCATTAGTATCACTGAAGATATCAAACCTAGTGAAGAAACCAGTAATGTGCCTATTCAAATAACTAGGGTTGATAATAACAAGTTTTCTGATGAACCTATCATTGAAGATTGGACTTCAGATAGTGAGGATGAACAGACTGAGCCAACACTAAGTGTTAAACAGGAAGAAATTCCTAAAGTCGATGAGTCTAGAGTTAATCAGGTTAAGTTTCTGAAACCTGTGCTAGGTCATAATATGTCTAGAAAAGTAGTTCAGTATAATGAGGTACCTAGACATTACATGAAGACGTTTATTAACAAGCCTAGGGGTAATCAAAGAAATTTCAATAACCTAGTTCTCATAAATTAGGTAATGATTTTCAATTGAAAAAGAAGGCATGTTATAAATGTGGTAGTTTTGAGCATCTCATTGCAAATTGTAAGGACTACCAAAAACCTGTTTGGAACCAACATACAAGAGTGAATCATCAAAATTTTTAAAAAAGTACTCACTCTCCTTCCAAAAGACAAATGGTTCCAAGAGCAGTTTTATTGAGATCTGGTGTTACTAGATCCATTGTAACTTCTCAAACAAACATGCCTTTTCATAATAAAACAACTAGTCCTACTGCTAAGGCAAAAGACTCTGCTGCTGTTTCGAAAGTGATAACAGATACAGTTGTTGGAAATCATTTTTATGCTGTAAAGGCCTCAGCTTGCTGGACTTGGAAACCAAAATCAAATGCTTTATCTAAAGTTTCCAATACCAGCAGTGCATCAATGGACCTAACTAAGTACAACTATGTTGATGCACAGGGCAGATCCAAGTCAGTGATGGCTTGGGTCAAAAAGAGAAACTGATTTCTCTATTTTTTTTGTGCAGGGCAATCTTCAAGATGATCTAAAAGAAGAATTCTTCAATTAAAGAAGAATAAAACATAAAGGACTTGCTTGGAAAAAAAGATTTATATTTTTTTCCTTCGTAGTCATTTGTAAACCCTAAAGCTCTATTATATAAAGAGATCAAAGGTTAGGGTTTTTATTAAGTCTTCCAATATGTAGTCAATAAAGGTGTATGTGTGTGTAACCTAGACGTAGGGAAAACGTCTAGGGTTAGGGTTTGTTAGTGTAGCCTCAAGAATCACTTGATTCCTGTTACAGATTAGTTGTAACCGTATTATTTTGATCAAATAATATTTGAGGCTTGGATGGAAAAACCTTGTTCAATAACAATTGATTCTTTAATTGAATATTCCGCCTTTTGTTATTGTTATTCTTAGTGCTCTAAACGATCTAAGTAGTTATTCTAAACTCCACAATTGGTATCAGAGCTCACAAAGGGGAAACATATATTGTTGCCAAGGTTGATAATCAAAAGGTCCTTGTGAGTGAATCATCTATTAGAGAAATTCTTCTCTTGGATGATGAGGATGCTTCTAAGGTTCTTGTTAAAACTGACATTTTTGAAGGTTTAAAAACTTTGGGATATGAGAGGAAAAATGATGGTTTAAAGTTTCAAAAAGGTCTTCTTTGTTCTCATTACAAATTTTTGGTCCATAATCTTTTACATTGTTTGAGTTCAAAAACATCTGGGTGGAATGAGTTCAGTGCACCCATAGCTTCTGCTATGGTGTGTCTGTGCAATGGAGACCCATTTAATTTTTCAAACATGATTTTAGAGGGTATGGCAAAGTCAATCAGGGAAAAAGGGACATATCTACTTTATCCTAGATTTGTTCAATTGTTTGTTGAAAACCAAATTTCTAAAGTAAGAACACATAAGGCTATCTATGAAGCTATACCTTTAGTGCCTAAAATGTTTACTTTCATGGTCAAAGATGGAAAGGTTTTTCTGGCAAAGTTACACCACTTTTACCTTATATGGTGCAACTTGTGCAAAACAATCAGGGTGAAGGATCAGAAAATCCCACTGATTCCCAACACACACCCACTTTTGAAGGTTCAAATGAGGTTTCATCTCCACAAACTGAAAAGACCCAAACACATAGGACAACCTCAAAGGACAATGAGCATTCTCAGGCCAGTGTCAGGATGGAAGTACCAGATGAGACTGTCTTAGGTGATGGAGAAGACAGATTGGTAAGGGCTACCACTACTGCTACTAGCTTAGAAGCAGATCAGGACAATGATAACATAAGTAAGACCCAAACCAAGGCAACATCTAGTGAGGAAGATTCTTCTGAATCTGAATCCAATGATGGTAACCCTAGCCAAATGGAAAATATAGGGGGTTCAGATGATCAAACTAGGTTCGATACTGAGCTTAAGTCCAATGATTCACCTCTCAGGGAAGGTAACACATCCCGAAGTGATGAGGACAGATCTGCAACTAAAGAATTGATGGATGACTTTGTACAAAATGACAATGTCAATGATTCACCTCTCGGACCAGGTAATACAGTTCGAAGTGATGAGACTAGTATGAAAACTGTTAAGGAATTGATGGCAAAATGTACCACTTTGGAGACCAAATGCACATCTTTGGAGGAGAAGGTACTTGATCTACAAAAACTTTCATCTGCACAAGCTAAGGAGATCACTAAAATGTAGCAACAGATGAAGGTGCTGCTCCATTTGAAGAAATCAAGATCTTCAACCTCCAAGAGAATTAAGAAAGTGGGACCTTCCAAGAAAAGTAGATCCTCTACTCTACCCACTGCTATGGAGGTGGATGCTTTCAAACAGGGGAGGTATAATTTGGAGACTTCAGGAGGATAAAATTTTGGAAGAACATGCTCATGATGGTTTGGATACTGGTATGGGAACAGGGGATGAAATGGAGATAGACAGTGGNTTAAGAAAGTGGGACCTTCCAAGAAAAGTAGATCCTCTACTCTACCCACTGCTATGGAGGTGGATGCTTTCAAACAGGGGAGGTATAATTTGGAGACTTCAGGAGGATAAAATTTTGGAAGAACATGCTCATGATGGTTTGGATACTGGTATGGGAACAGGGGATGAAATGGAGATAGACAGTGGTGATGGTGAAAATGCTGCAAAGTATGTGGTTGCTGACAGAGAAGGGCATGAGGTTGTATTGGAGAAAATTGGAAACTTTAGAATCAGTAGTAGATAAACTCAAAACTTTGGAACCTGAACAACTTGTGAAGGCTACAGAGTTGATGAGTGGGGCTATAAAAGCTTTAGGAGATACTTTGAAAGACTCTGCTGCTAAATCTGCTGCTCTAGAATCTGCTGCTCCAAATGTTGTTGAACAATCAGTGCTCAAAGATATAGATCAGGGTTCTGTTGCTGATAACTCGGCTGCTCATGAAACTGCTGCTACAGAAACTTTTGCTGATCCTGCTGCTAGTGCAAAAGGTGACTCTGCAGATGCACAGGGATCTACTGCTGGTTCTAATGACAAAGCTGCTACTGAGGCAATGGTGATGCTCAGTGAGAAGGAATTAGCAGAACAATCATCTCAAGAACAACAACCACCATCTCAATCACAACAACAACCATCTAAACCAATCCAATCACCACAACCAACATCACTCTCACAACCTATCTATGTGTCTAAATTGCCAACTAAAGGAGTATCTATCAGAGAACCTTCTATTCCTATCAAGAAAGCTAAGTCTATTGTTTCAAGTACTGACAAAGGAAAAGGTAAGATGGTGGAGCAACCTGAGGCTGATTCAAGTGATGATGAAATAGATTATTCTTAGATACCACCTGAATATTGGCCTAAGGATAAGCTTGATGAACTTGATAGAACTGAAGCTATGAGACTTCAAAATGAAGAATACTTGCTGGAACAACAGCTTCAGGAAAAAGAAAGACTTCAAGCTGAACAGAAAGAAAAGGATTTGAAAGCTTATGAAGAATGGGAGGATGAAATAATTAAGGTAGATGCTGATATTGAACTTTCCAAGCTGGTAAAGATTGAGGAACAAGAAGTTCCTGCATTTGATGTTCAAGCCTAGTTAAAGTTGTTTACAGCAAAGAAGAAAAAGGAAGCTGCTGCTTCAAGAAAGAAGAAAAAGGTTTTCAAAGGGCCAACACCTCTACAGCAAAGGAGAAATCAAGAAAAGTATTTGCATCATGTTAAAGGTTGGAGATTTATTGACCTCAAGGGATATAAAGATTCTGAAATCTTTGATATGTATCAACATGTTAGAACTGAGTGTGAAGATTCATTGCTATTGGATCTAAAGAAGATCAGGCTTTGATTGATGAAATGTACAGGAAGATAAGGGGTGAAAAGAAGTCGAATGAGCCTGAGAAGATCAAAGAGGCTGAAAATGTTGAAGTACCTAAAGTTGCAGAGCAGGTAAAGGAAAGCATAGCAGAAACTAAGCCTACCTCTACTTATGAAAGCAAGAAGAGAGAAACAATTAAGAAAACTTTTGCTAGGAAGAAGAGGAAGGTTAGTTTTGCTGGCAGTTCAGATGTAGAGAAAGAAAATGAAAAGGAAGCTACAGAGGAGATAACACAAGCTGAGCATGAAAGGTTGATGTTTTTCACCATTTTGGCTACAAGAGAAGAACCAGAAATCTCAAATACAGTTCCTTTAGCAGCTAAACATCCAATCATCTCTTATACATTCAGAGTCAGAGATGGAAGTGAAAGGTATTGGGAGTTTAAGAGAACTAATGATATGTATTATGGGTTTATCAGATTCTCTCAAATGCTCAACTACATGGATAGGGATGATGTGTGTGATGTTTGGAGATTGTACAAAGAAAGATTTGGGGATAAACAGCCAGAAAATGATCATGAGAATATTATCTATCATAATCTAAAGATAATGTTTGAACCTCATGTTACTGATAGAGAATGGATTGAAATGAGAAACTCAAGGGTGAACAGACGGTATTTATATCAATCTTGTGGAGTTCATGAAGTATCAGCTGGAGGTGTTACTGTGTTTCTTCTGGTAGAAAAAGATTATCCTGGTTTAAATGCCAATAAAGAAATAATCACTCAGATGGTAAAACCTGGATTCTTAATGCTGCAGAAACATTTGAAGACTGATGATATGGCTTGTAAATTGGTGCAGAAGTATGAGCAGATTCTAAAATCTAAGAAGTAAGTGTTTGGAAGCATCCTCTTTGTGTTTATTCGTGTTTAAAAGAAACTTGATGATTTAGGAGGTAAATATCAAGTTTAGGGGAGGATTGTTAGGTTTAAGGATTCTACTTCTGAGAAACTATCAAAATGTCAATCTGCTGCTGTATACTGAATCTGCTGCTGGATGCTGAATCTGCTGCTAGTGTGAAAGTACTGCTAGAAGGATTGCAAGACTCTGCTGCTCAGAGATTATTATAGAAACGAGTCTTGTAATTATAGTAAAGATTGTATAAATATTCTATAGGTTTAGAATATCTTTTGTTTGTGTAAGAAGTCTTTGTAAACCGTGTAGGGTTCTTTGTCTATAAAAGGAGATCCCTAGGGTTAGAATATGTACGTGTTTGTGAAAAAGTCGAATCACTTCAAGGTTGTAAACCCTAGCATTGTTAGAGTGCTTGTATTAATATATTGAAGTGTTTAAGTGTGATAACATTGTTCTTGTGTTCATCTTAAGTTAAACAATATATTCCACGTGTTGTTTAAGTTTATTACAATTTAAGTCAGCTTCTATATAAGATCTACTGCTCAACTGGGATCAACAGTTGGTTGCGGGTCCTAAGCTGTTGTGCTCAGAAGCCATTTCTGTGAGCTCATCGAAGTTAGCGTGAATAGTCTCCTGAATTTCCCTAGTACGACGGTTGTAGATTCGAAAACCATTTGAGTTCTCACAATATCCAATAAAGATTCCTACGTCTACTTTTGCTTTGAGCTTTCCAAGATCATCGTGATCATTATTTGGGTAGCAGAGAGCTCCAAATACATGAAAGTGTTGAATGTTAGGCTTTCGTTTGTGAACAATTTCATAGGGTGTTTGTTTGTGACGTTTATTGATAATACAACAATTTTGGGTGTAACATGCAGTTGATACGGCTTCGACCCATAGATAATCTGGTAATTGAGCATTGATAAGCATTGTTCTTGCGGCTTCCACTAACGTTCTGTTACGTCTTTCGACCACTCCATTCTGTTCGGGAGTCCGGGCAATCGATGTTTGATGTACAATTCCCACTTGCTCAAAATAATTACGAAGAGTCTGATTCTTGAATTCAGTTCCATTATCTGTTCTTACTATTCGCACTGTGTTACGGAGTTGAAACAGAATTTTAGTGAGAAAGGTGACTATCATTGAAGGGGATTGATCTTTGCTTTGAAGAAAGTAGACCCAAGTCCATTTGGAGAAGTCATCAACAATTACAAGAATATACCATTTCCCATTGATCGTTTGTACTCGCACTGGCCCACACAAATCCATATGAAGAAGTTGAAGAAACATGATCAGTACTAGGTTCTGTTTTTGAACTGAGATGTGCACGTTTGCTCTTACCGTGTTCACAAGCGGGACATAAGTGATCTTTTGCATATCTAAATCTTGGAATACCGTCAACTAGTTTATGGCGAGCAAGATCAGTCATAGTTTTGAAGTTGAGATGAGACATACGTTTGTGCCATAACTAGGATTTTGTCGATTCAGCTTTGGAAAGTAGGCATATGGGAGAAGAAGCAATCATGTCTAACATTGAGATTGTATAAAGACTGTTTCCACGTGTGCCTAACATAAGATCATTTCCTTGTAAATCACGAACAAAACAAGTTTTCTCCCTAAATGCGACTTCCAAGTCCCCATCACAAAATTGACTGACTAAGAATAGGTTGTGACCAAGGCCTTAGACATAATACACACGACTAATTTCGATAATCCCACTGACATAGACCTCATATCCCATAATAGCAGCGAAATGATCATTCCCGAATCTGACAGTACCAATGAACTTTGAGACAAAGTTTCTTAATAGTTTGAGATTGCATGTCATGTGTCGGGTCCATCCGCTATCAACAATCCATAGAACAATTTGAACCACCTGCATCACACAAAGGAGACGACGATGGAACAAAGGTAAGGGTGGAACCCAAAGAAGTTGTGGGTTCCGTTGGGTTAGAAGCACACAAATTAACAATTTTAGGAATCCATTGTGTTCTTTGTAACCAACGTTGCCAATTCCAACTAGTTCGTGCTTTCTTCTTAGTGAATTCGCTAAGTGATGGCATGTTCCTAGGAGTATTGTTCGCAACTACAGGGGTGACTACATCATTCTTAGAAACTACACTTGGCTTAATTCCTAACACAGATTTAGAAGCATTAGTGGGCCTAGATTTTCTGCTAGATGTACGTTTCTTATGACGAGATAAAAGAGAATTTGTTACACATTTAGCATGATCACCAGATAACATACTTTTATGATAAAACACACATGAAGCATCAACATTCAAAACATTTAAAGGTTCATCATTCGTTGCACAAAGATTAGGATTACAATTTGCCAAATCAGAATCTGAATCAGGTGCAACATGATTATTATTCAAAATCCTAAGGTGGTCTTCTACTTCAGAGGCTTCTAGTTTTGCTCTTCTACGTTGCAAAATCTTATTCTTCCATTTGTTACGTTTACGCTTGGATCTGCTAACGCTAGTAGTGGCAACTATTCCTGTAGAAGTGGAAGGATCCAAATTAGAATTTTGAGTGTGTGTTTCCTTAGTGGTTATGTCTAATTTTTACATTCCTGGTGCAACTACATTTGTGTTCAAAAACTTTCCTTTTTCAAGTGCTTTTATTTTCTCTTTTAACTCAATGATGAGGTGCTGCTTATCTTGGATTTCACTGTGAAGCTTGTTATTTAAGTAAAATTAGTTGTTTCGACTTTCTTGCCAATAAGCAGTTTCTTCTTGTAATTCAGCAATATCCTTTTCATATTTTGAAATTAGACTTTTTAAATCCCCAGTTTCATTATGACAGGATATTGAAGATTTAAGACTTTGCAATTGCAATTCAAAATCAAGACTTTGATTTTGACACCATTCAAGCTTTTTGTTCAGTTGTAAAATCTCTTTTGAAAGTTTATTTTGCACATAATCATTGTGTTTCACAAGTTTCTCATTTTCCTTCTTTAATGTCTCAACTTGTTTAGTCAATAATTCAATATCATCACAGTGATCATCAAAAATCATAGAAGTACCAGATTCATAAAGAGAGTTCATAATAACAGATATAATATCAGCATTGAGAACATTTTCCAAGAGTCGATCTGCTTCATTTTGCAAAAAATTGTTTCTAACTTTATGTTTGGAAATCGATTGTTCTGTTGCTTGAAAAACATCCATCATGGATTTTACTTCTTTTGAAGTTCTTGTTCCCAGAGGTTAGCACATGAACGCAAACGTTTAATGTGAGGTAAAAATTGTTTTTGAAACATTTTCATTTTTTCTTTCGCATGAGGGGAGAGGAAGTTTGAAACAGTAATTTCAGAATTTCGTTCAATTGCATTTTCCAAAAGTTGAATTTCTTCCATGGATGTATCAAAGTATCAAAGTAAATTATATTCGGTTAACATGCTTAGTTAATGTTTTAAATCATTGTCATTTTGAAAAGTGATTTCAAAGCTTTTTTCCTGATTTACTTTTGTTTCAAAATTTTTGAGTTGTAATTTACAGCACTCAAGATACCTTGTTAATAAGGCATTCTTTTCTTTCAACTTAGCATTCAGAGCTTGACATTTAATGTTTTTGGACTGGCTAGTCATGAGTAAGATCCTAAGTTCTGAATCTGGATCAGTCAAAGGTTCATGTTGTTCAATTTGATCATTGTTATCATGTACAATAGATGTAATTGAATCATCAAATGAGACAACTAGGTTAATTTGATCATAATTGTCAAAGAGAACCATTATGGTTATTTGATCATTCATGTGTGTAGGTAACATTGAATCATGTTAAACAGCTTGTTCCTCGTCTGATGCAGATGCAGATGGGGAAGCAATTTCATGTATCAGGCATGTGTTAAGATCGTATACCTGATACAGACCATCAGTGTCATACACTGGGCCTGAATCACTTACATGAGGTTCCATGAAACTTTGCAGACTAGCTTGGAGATTATCTTCTATAATGTCATCCGTATGTGCCATGAGTGCCATGCTTGTGTCAGAAATATCTTCTGCTGGATCTGTAACTTCCATTGAGTTGAAGCAGGAAGGAATCGAAGTCATAAGTCCTTTTCCATTCAAAGTAGATTCTTGTCCAAGCTTCACAAGATTTTGTAGAAGAGATTGCCTATGAGCATGTAGAGTAACGGGATGATACTGTGGAACGGTTATAGGCTCAGGTCCATTTGGATTATTGAAGAAAAAACTATTTGAAGTGAAAGTTAATGATCAATGGTCAACTGCTGGAGATGGTGGAGCAGGAAGAATGGTCTTCAATGGATACCTCTTTAAACAAGATTGAAGAATTTGTCTCATTCTGAGGTGATGATTATCTTCTGAACGATGCATAATTTCAAGATATTTCCACATTTCATGAGCACTGGCTTCAAAATCCATCTGCATGTAAATAGAATTGGGAAGACCTAGTGTGATGAACCATGCAGCCTGTTGGTCAGCATCATACTGAGCAAGTTCAGAATCAATCAAATCTTCATCAGTTTGTTGTCTAATGATCCCTGTCGAGTCGGCAATGAATTTCATTTGGTATGGTCCTTCTCAAATGGATGTAAATATTAGATCTGCATGTGGACGATCATTGAGCCATTGAAGAAATCTCCGTTTCCAATCAGTGTAGGTTCCTAGTAACAACATGGGAGGTCTTGTTTCATTGCCAAAGAGCATAACATGACGTATGTCGGAGCTTTGACTTTGTTGTTGATGATGAAAGTTGTAGTATGGTAGTTGAGACATGATTGAAGACTTGTGTGTGAATGGATCTTGTAGAAGGTATAACTATTTTCCGAAACTTGTTAACCCAGAAAATTCTCGAAAACTTAGGTAAACTTCAAAGAAATTTTTGAAAAGTGTGAATTATCGAGAATTATGGTCATTATCGAGAATGTAGTTGCAAATTATCAAGAATTATGGATTCAAGTCAAACTGAGAAGTTCTCGAAAATTATGAAGGGGATTTCGAAAATTATCGAGAACTTGAGAAGTTATCGAGAAATTATAAGTATTCTCGAAAAATTTCAAATTTTCAAAAAAAATGAATCCCAAAACTTTCGAAATTATACAATTTCAAAAGTATCCAATAAGTCGAAGTGTTTTCTTCCTTATACAAGAGAGAAAAGCACTGAGTAGTCAATGGTAATGCGTCGGGATGAACAGTAAGTATTCTCGATAATTTAGGGTCTTGTGTTCTCGATAACGAGTACAAGTTCTAGGCAGATTTTTTGTTTTTGAAGAAAGCACACCAAAAATGAGTTTTTAATCCAAGATTCTTGTACAACTAACCTTAAAATGATAAAATCTTAAGGAAAGTTGCAAACTTTACAAAATTTTCAAAATTTTTGAAGTTCTTGAAAACAAGTACAAGTTTTTCGAATCTTGTATTTTTGAATAAAGATGTGAAATTTTTTGTTTGTAATGATTTGTAACACAAGTTTGTAAGCAAAGATGTGATAGAAATCAAAAAACAAGCAAAAGATTTGAACTTTAGTAAAAAAATAACGAGAATAAAAACAAGTTTTTGGTTCGTACGATTCAAAAACAAAACAAATACCTTCTTCTAGCGATTGATACCACTTGTTAGATCACCATTTTGTAAACACAAGTATAAATTTAATGAGAAATGAGAAGAGAAATAGAGATGGTTGATCTAAATAATATGAGATTGAATTTGACAAGATTTTGCACTAGATATAAAATAAACCAAGTGTAAGCGTTACATAAGGCTACTATTTATAGGCAAGGAGCTAGGGCAACACTCCCTCTCCTTCCTTTCCTTCTATTCGTGGGCTATGAGGCCTTATGGGCTTTTCATAAGCCTTTTACACTTAAGACTTAATAAGAAATAATACTAAGCAACCTATGATTATTACATATGACCGAGACATGAGAAATAACGTGAAACGTGATCCTAACAGACCTATCATAGGAAAAACCCCATATGAAATCTTGAAAGGAAGGAAACCCTCGTTAGATTACTTTAGAGTCTTTGGTAGTAAGTGCTATATTTTAAACACCAAGGATTACCTCACCAAGTTCGACCCAAAGTCCTACGAAGGTGTATTTCTAGGTTATTCTCAAACTAGTAAAGCCTATATTGTACTCAACAAGGAAACAATGGTCGTCGAAGAATCACTTAACGTGACTTTCGATGAGAGTCCCCATCCACCTAAAAGCATCACCTTTGGTAGAGGATGATTTAGATGAAGAAAATGCCGTAGTTGAAAACATGAAAAACCTATATATATCTCAAGAAAGCGAAACCATCAAAATAGGAGAAGCCATAAACATTAAGGAATCTAAAAGTCATCATTTGGAAAATGTTATAGGAAGCCTAAATCAAAGAACCCTTAGATCACAAGCTCAAAATAAAAGCAACCTCTTTTGTTTTGTCTCAATCATTGAACCCAAAAACGTAAATGAAGCATTGAAGGATGAAAGTTGGATCATCGCAATGCAAGAAGAATTAAACCAATTTAAATCTAATGATGTTTGGATGTTAGTACCAAGACCTAAGAATGTTACCGTAATAGGAACTAAGTGGGTATTTAGAAACAGACTAGATGAACATGGTATTGTANTGTTATAGGAAGCCTAAATCAAAGAACCCTTAGATCACAAGCTCAAAATAAAAGCAACCTCTTTTGTTTTGTCTCAATCATTGAACCCAAAAACGTAAATGAAGCATTGAAGGATGAAAGTTGGATCATCGCAATGCAAGAAGAATTAAACCAATTTAAATCTAATGATGTTTGGATGTTAGTACCAAGACCTAAGAATGTTACCGTAATAGGAACTAAGTGGGTATTTAGAAACAGACTAGATGAACATGGTATTGTATCTAGGAACAAAGCTAGGATAGTCGCACAAGGCTATAATCAACAAGAGGGAATTGATTATGATGAAACCTATGCACCCGTAGCTAGACTTAAGTCCATTAGGATATTACTTGCATACGCTTGTGCATTAGATTTTAAATTGTTCCAAATAGATGTGAAAAGTGCATTCCTAAACGGTCTCATCAATGAGGAGGTATATGTAGCACAACCTCCAGGATTCATTGACTTCGAGTACCCCGAGCATGTTTATAGACTTAAGAAAGATTTGTATGGTTTAAAACAAGCCCCTAAGGCTTGGTATGATAGGTTAAAAGCATTTCTTCTTAAGCATGAATACTCAATGGGAATGGTAGACAACACCCTTTTCACTAAGAAGAAAGATTGAAACATCATAATCGTCCAAACATATGTCGATGACATTATATTTGGTTCAACTCGTCGAGACATGTGTGATGAATTCTCAAAAATCATGCATGACAAGTTCGAAATGAGTATGATGGGCGAGCTTAACTTCTTCTTTGGACTCCAAATAAAACAATTAGATGATGGAATATTTTTTAATCAATCTAAGTATATTAAGGAAATGCTTAAGAAATTAGGATTAGAAGATGCTAAGCCTATGAAAACCCCAATGGCTACGGGCACTAAGCTCACCAAGGATGGAGAGGGTGAATCCGTAGATAGTACTAAGTATAGAGGTATGATAGGAAGTTTATTATACCTAATGGCAAGTAGGCCTGATATCATGTTTAGTGCCTGCCTTTGTGCTCGCTTTCAAGAAGATCCCAAAACTTCTCATTTAGAAGCGGTCAAGTGTATCTTCCGATACATTAAAGGCACTATGCACTTAGGATTATGGTATCCTAAAGGGACCGGCATAGAAACTATATTATATGCCGACTCTAATCATGCGGTAGATTATGTGGATCGAAAAAGCACTAGTGGCATTTGTACCTTAATGGGTTGTTGTTTAACTTCTTGGTTCTCCAAGAAACAAACGGCACTAGTTATCTCCACAACCGAAGCCGAATATGTAAGCGCCAGAAAGGCATGTCAACAAGCACTATCGATGAAACAAGCTCTCGTAGACTATGGCATTACACTTGATGATATTCCAATCATGTGTGATAATAAAGGAGCAATAGATTTAAGTAAAAACCCCATGCAACACTCTCGTACCAAACACATTGAGATTCGTCACCATTTTCTTAGGGATAATGTACAAAAAGGTAACATATCTATTGAAAAAGTTCCAACGGAGGAAAACATAGCTGATATTCTCACTAAACCCCTTAAACGTGAACCATTCTTTTTTCTACGCTTAGGATTAGGAATGATGAAACATATATCCTCTTAGATAACCTAATATATTTATCTCCTCTAATCTGAGTCTAGGATTTTTTTGCGCACAAAAATTAAAATTGGGGAAGTAATGATATTTCTTTTAACAACCATTATGGCATGATAATAAGAAAACTTGATTTTGTGCATAAAAACCCCAATTCATATGTTGAAAATCTTCTCACGAATAGGAAAAATCAATTTTTCTTGCATTGTTAATACTATTCAAAAGCGTTTTTCCATGCATGCACGATGCGCTCAAATCCTTTATCGGATCATGAAATAAATATGTTATCCGACATGGAAAGATGAGCAAGATTGAAATTAGGAAATGATGCGCGTGGATTGCAACACGCACTACGTTTTACCTCTCGAGGGATCTCGAGAAGCTTGCAATCCCCACCAGGCAGTGTACCTGACCGATGTAGTATAGTGTAGCGGCAAGTACCGGGGGATTGATCGTTCTCTCGCAGGGAATAGTGTTCGTTAGGCTAAAGGCTACTCTAATCTAGGTCTAAGGGTGGAGGAAGATTCTTTTTCTATTTTTATATTTTATGAAAGCAGTAAAATCTCTGGTTTTGGAGGATAGGGCGGAATTCGTTGCTAGTCAACTAACCCAAGTTATCTACTTCTAAGCTACTTATATTTTAGTATTTTTTTGGTTTTGGAGAAAATCAGTGGTGGAGAATAGTGTTTACTTAGATTTCATTACTCCCTAACTATCTTTTATCATGTAATTAGTATGTTGAGTTTGCGTGGATGACGGGTGTATTCCTAACAAGTCGTAGGGAGTGCGTTCAATTCCCTAACTCTATAAG
>LBNU01026933.1:20130-32679 GCA_014162995.1 Artemisia annua | reverse complement strand
CCAGACTAAGGTATTGCGTGTCCTCACGCAATGTAATCACGTCACGCCTTAAAGATAAATAATTTCTCACCTCTCTTTACTAACTTTGAAAAGTAGCAAAACGTTCAAAAGAGATACGAAATCATTTATTCCCTAAAACACCCCGGTTTTCCATTTTATTACTATGTACATCATATATTACACTACTTTAGCTTATGACAGTATGCTTGACTTTCATTATTTCTCAATAACTATTAAGGGTCATAGAGCAAGAACACGATTCATAGAAAAGTGACCGATTGGATAAAATTCATCGTCCTTGATTTTTCACAAGCTCCCAAACTAAGCGTAAAAACGGATCATTGTTTAATTACAAATTAGATGCTAACGCTACCCATGGAAGTTACTCGTGTACCTCTTGCTCCCATTTTCCTATTTTTTTTGTATCTCATTATTTTATTTTTGTGAGAGAAATGAATTTCTTCATAAGCATCTCGTTTCATAGTTTTTAGTCCGATAAAGATACCAAATTCATACGCTAAGTAGTTATCGATCTTCTCTTAAGAAGGTCTGCTCGAGAGATGTGGTCCACATCAAGGATATTGGATACATACAAAGACTTTGGAATACATCAAAATAGACATAAGTTGGAGAGTACCAGATACTTTTTTTCTTTTTTTTTTCTTTCTTTTTCTTGCCTTAGTAACTTCTCAACTCCGAACCTTCACGGTTTCAATCCAAGACCTACCGCCAACTGCTAGGGTTGGAATCTAGGATCCAAGGCCCGATCTCAATCCGAAGTCTTAAAGCACCTTAGCTCATACATAACAACGGGCTTTAGGGTAGCTCCGAAACCACATGCGTACTACGCTTATTCAACGATATACAATACAACTCAATACAATAGCGTGTATCCATGATGTGTACCCAATTTCCCAAGCAAAGATTCTCTTAAGAAGATAAAGAACTACTCATCGGCTAAACCTAACATCCTTAATTATTTTGCACAGATATGGGGTGAAGCAATTTTGTGGGAACAAAAAGACATGAGTACCTTCGATGAGCTTTAAAGAGATCAAACTACTCTATGCTTAGCATCTAACTTCTAAAGAAACTCTATCATTTCACGTTCTCCGCAAATTTAAAATCTCAAATAATGAAATCCGCGGATACTTAGCCATAATCATTTTTAAAGATTATATTGGTTAAGGGAGACAAGCTAGGGCTCAACACGCCCGGATCAAGTCAAAATTTTTATTCTCACTCTTACCTAGTAGGAAAGTCAAACGCGGTGTCAAAACCTTTATTCTATTTTTGNAAAATCTCAAATAATGAAATCCGCGGATACTTAGCCATAATCATTTTTAAAGATTATATTGGTTAAGGGAGACAAGCTAGGGCTCAACACGCCCGGATCAAGTCAAAATTTTTATTCTCACTCTTACCTAGTAGGAAAGTCAAACGCGGTGTCAAAACCTTTATTCTATTTTTGCATAATTTTTCATTTTTCTCATTTTTTGTGCTTTTTTTTTTTCTCTTTGAAAAATTTCAAAATTTTTCAATTTTTTGGATTTTGAGGAAAAACGGGGTTGCGAAGTAAACAACAATGGTGAAAGTGCTAGGTCAATCAAATCGAAGATTCACCCCCCCAGACTAAAGGTAAACATTGTCCTCAATGTTTTAAAGGTAAGGGTAATCCTAACAATAAATCTAAGGCCGTTTATCAAGTATGCCAAAGATACCATTAGTCGATAAGATTTTGGATATAAGATTTCCAAGCAAGCATCAAGACATGGGACTCGAGTGGAGATGAGATGATCCAACGAGCACGAGAGTCATCATGAATTGGAGAAATCCTGCAAAAACACAAACAACCAAGCAAACACAAGATTGGAAGAGGTCGCCCTCCTCGCGTTACTTATTAGAAACTAAAAAACATAGATGGATAAGCATGGGGTGCCTCCCACGAAGCGCTTGTTTAGTAACGAGTCGTGTAGCTTAGACTCGCCCCGAATTTACTTGTCCTTGGGGGAGCAAATGAAACACACAACCGTCATGACATGTAGGATACCGGGGTCAAAAACAAAATCCTCACTCGCGGAGGAGTGGGAAAGTGAAGAAATGATGGGATAAGTAAAGAATGGTTGAAACACACGAATGGTGATAGCAAAGTCATAAGTCTCATCCACCCCTCCATCAATAAGTTCATTCAAACCGGATCTAAAATCAACATCGGGTGGTTCCGCGGGTGGACGAGAATCAAAAGGATTTGAATTGGAATTGGAATTCAAAGTATCATCATTAATAAGCACATCATTCTCGTCATTCTCAATACCCGGCGGTATCGAGTCATCCGTAGCAAGAAATCGATCACGAGACGGATTATCGGTAATAGGTAAAGAATTGATTTCAAAATGAAAGCACTCATAATTCGGAAGAGAGTTATCAGCATGAATAGTGGGATTGCCACTACTCTTCTCTTCAAATTGAAAAGTTTCAAGCTCGGGTAGAAAATCACTATCCAAAACGGGGATAGGAGTAGAAGTCGGAGAATTATTCAATGCCTCGATCTTAGATAGGAGAAGATAAACGTTAGATAATTTCTCACGAAGAGCTTCATCTTGAATTTCATTGTCGTCATCTTCATCAACATATTCGATGTCTCCACAAGATAAGGAATCATCAGAATCAAAATCGGAGAGCATCTCATCATCGTTCTTCTCAAAGCAAATATCATCAACCAGCTTATCATTCATATCAACAATATTATCAAGACGATCACTTTCAACAATCTCACAATCACCGTTAGAAGTTTCCCCGGACTCACTTTGGATTGGGACAAGGTTCTCAACACTAGACTTATTGAATTCGTCCGATTCCGTTGCCGGAATAGTGTTAAGAGGCTCGTCCCCCATTGTTAGAGAGTCCTCGGGCTCTACGGGAGGAAAAGGAGGTACATCACAATCTTCAGCTGTATCAAAAGTATATTTCTCAAAATAGGGTAAAGAATCCTTGAGCTCGGGCTCCAAAGGATCTGACGACTCAACAATATCGAAAACAAGTGTCGAAGAACATCTTGGAGAATCCTGAGGTGGGACAAGTGGTGTGCTCTGAGAGCTAGCAATCTCCACCACTTCCGTTGTAGTCTCTGGTTCTTGTTCTTGAAAGACGTGAAGATAAGGCAAGACATTCTTTTCATTCACCGTTTTAAGCTCAACACTTTCTCTTGACGATCTCGTAACCTTAAATCGAGAAAAATTAGGTTCAATTCTTGACGATTTTGGGGGAACAAATGATTCTTGGACAATTGAAGGTTGGACGTATTTAGCACTTCCATTATCAAGGGACAGTACCGGGTCCTTTGTCACCTCGGTTTCTCGTTCCATTTCCATCACCGGAGAAGAGGCAGAAGTCGATGGTTCATTATAAATAACACGAGCACTCGCAAGCTCTAAAGCGGCTAGAATTTTAGAGAAGTCACCGTCGAGAGATGCCAAAGAAAAATTTTCAACATGTAAAGGTTCACAAGATGGAGTGGGATTGCCACTCGAAGCGTTGATTTTGTTTTCTTCTTTCAAAGTCTCGTCTTCTCTGCTCTCTTCAGAATTTTCCTTTTCTTTGTTTCTTCGAAGAATTAACTCTTGATACTCCTTCATTAGACTGAAAAGTGATTCTCTTTCTTCTTTCAATGTTGGACACGGCTCAGATTGAATATTTTTAACAGATTGCTCAAAATTCTGAGTATTCTGGAATGAGAAGTTATTGACATACGGTTCTTGCTCATATAGGTTTTGAGGAGGAAAGTAAGAATCATTTTGATGGTTATTGGAAAAGTGCGAATTGAAATTTTGAGAATATGAATTTTCATCTGTGATAGCACAAAACAAAAAATTTCCATTAAAAAGACTTCTACCACACCTCATGCAAGTACACCATTGACAATATGCCGATGCCGAAGTCGGATCCAAAGAATTTCCACATCCATTATAGAAAGATTGATCAAACGAAGATAAGTAAGGCTGAGGTGGGTAGTGAGAAAAATTGTTGAATGTATTCGGGTTTTGATCATAAATGTAAGGATTAACAATTCGAACAACATCCATTCTTAAGATCATTACCACACCTTTCGCATATGCCCCAACGAGCATATAATGATCCCATGAGAATTAAACAAAAGAGGATAAGAAGATTATTTTTGGATTTTATGTTTAGAAAAATGAAAAGTTAAAAGTGAAAACCAAATTTTGAAAAATAAAATCTTTTTGGATTTTTGATTTTAGAAAAGTGGAAATCAAAAGTGAAAACAAATTTGAAGAGAAAATGTTTTTGTGATTTTATATTTTGAAAATATTTACAAAAGCGTTAAATTCTCGATAGAAGGATCTTCAAAACACATTACTCAAACGATCGAACGACTAAATCTTATCAACCGCTCCCCGGCAGCGGCGCCATTAATTTGATCGTCGTAGAATCAAGCGGTGAAGCTTGTAACCACGGATCGTTGTTCCAACGAGGGTTGAACTGATCTCGTCACTCAAGACCGTGAGATATGTGAGATGAATAGGTTTAAAAGATGATTTTGTTTGATTATACTACAACGACAAATAAAATGCGGTTTAAAGTAAAGTAAAGCAATAAAACGACATAAAATAAGTAAACAAGTAAAGTTGCATGTAATAAAGTGACTAAAAGAAAGTGATAATTAAAGTGCGATAAGTAATTAAAAGCGGTAAATGAATTTAAAAGACAATATGTTTGCAAAGCGACGCGAATAAGTTCATTAAGTGTGAGCTAATGGTTTGTGACGAGTTATTTTCCTTTCTCGAGATTAGTTGTCAATTAATCCTTTGAAAAGATAATAACTCTAGACGAGTGATTTATCCGTTCTAAGGTTTTTGTTCTTCGAATAATTAAATCACAAGTCTAAATAATCTTGACGATTATTAATCACAAACCTTTAATACTTGCACTTAACTCACGAACCCGAGCCACTAAGCAAACACGTTAAAAAACTACTCATGACTCATATAAAAGAACGTAAAGCGATAAAGACATTAAAGGACTTGTAAATGTTAAACGTAAATAAAGTTTGAAACTAAAAATGAAAAGACATAAGACTTATATAAGAAAACGACACTAAAAAGATTTTAAAGAAAATTCGACAGAGTAACGTTTAGATCTAATTAAAATAAAACCTCACTCGATGGAACGATGAGGGAAATAAAAGCCTAACTCGGCTTGAAAAAGAAACGACACTTGAAAAGAACTTAGAACAACTCATACTCGCAAGGAAAGACTCCATCCTCGCAACAAAAATGAAACCATACTCGCTACTCCATAAATGATACTCGCTAAGCACCCTAGAATATCCATACTCGCAAGAAAAAGTTTCCCATACTCGCTATACCTAAAAAACAACCATACTCGCAATACTTAAGAACCATACTCGCTACTAGAAGCTGCCATACTCGCTAGATATCATGTCCCATACTCGCAGAAACTAGAAGCTAGTCCATACTCGCAGAAACACATGATCTCATACTCGCAAGATTACTCATACTCGCAAAACCCTAAGATTATGAAAACCAAACTCGCAAAATTTAATAAAAATGTATTTGGAAACTCATTAGACGTGACCAAAAGATTAAAGAAAAATACAAACTAAATTAAATTCATGAAAAACTTTAAAGAAACTAATCTAAGAACCAAACAAGCTTATATAAGCTAAAATAAGCCACGACCCAAAACCAAACACCATGCAAAGTTGACAAAACTTTATAAAAGCTTTTAGAAAAGATTAAGATGACATGAAAATAAGCTCAAAAGATTTAAAGACTTAAAAGAAAGATAAAGTTGAAGCATAAAATAAGCTAAAGAAAGATATTAAGACATGAAAAGAAACTTGCATAAAAATAAAACTTACCTAATACAAAAATAAGCTAAGACTAACCTAAAACTAATCCTATAACTAACCAACCATCCAAATGAGGAGGTGATGTCAATTTATAGGTCAAGAGCTTGTACAAGTTTGACAATGTTGCACGTTTAGCCCTTGAACCTTTACAATTCATGATATTGCACTAAAACTAAGTTACAAACTACTAAACGTTCTTAAACATTAAACGTAACACTCGGTAACTTGAGGACTCGAGTTGACGTTTCTTCCAAAGGTCTTCAAAAGATTAAAAAGCGACATCTTGCTCAAATGTGGAGGACTTTTCTTGAAACTCTCTTTGAGCTTTAGTAAAGTGTCTCATGAGTTTTTCTTCGAGCCTTTAAGGAATACATTCGTCTTGGGCTTTTCTTAAGTAAATATCATCGTTGACTCGGCTTTAAGACTCTCTTTCACATCTCGTGCTCATTTAGGGCTTTTTGGTTGGTTTTTATGTCGTTTTTGCAATATCCTTTCCTGCACAGTCACAAACACAAAAACACGATATCTTTGGCGTTTAACGTTAGTTTTTGGTCTTATAAAGCCTGAAAATGGTGAATAAAAGGTATGTGAATAAGCACATACCAGATGTGCAAAGAAAAAGTTTAAGCTTACCGGTAAGTTGTCGTTGATTGGGTTATCGTACCGAATTGATAGAAACAAGGTGTCCATAACGAACGACGACGACGTTGTGTACTTCTTAAATAAGGTGTTTGAGTCGAGGCAAGATATCAAAAGTTTGTACATCACCGTCCTGAAAGTAGCCGTAGAGGTAAGTGACACTTCATCCGCTGAACCTCTAGATTTGGATCTAAATATTCCCTTGTCTGATGAACAACCCAACAACGAAACCAAAAGCTTTGAATATAGACGCCTCATACAAAAAAGCATGGAGAGGCAAGCAGCTTGCATTGAAGGCTACTCAGGGCTGCCCCAAGGCATCGTATGAGCAGTTACCGTATTACTTCCACTACTTAAAGCTGGCAAATGAGGGAACAGTGACACACATCGACACCGATGATGAAGGACGGTTTAAGCAATGTTTTTTAGCCTTTGGTGTTGCGGTAAGCATATTTCTTAAGTAGCGTATACTTATTAAATAGGATGGAAAAGTTTATTCTATTTTCAACCTATTTGGGTGAATGACTAATATGTTTTTAATGTAATAGGTTCGGAGTTTCTTACGCTTTATGCGTCCGTTGTTAATTATCGATGCTGCACATCTTAAAGGTCCTTACCTTGGTACAAACCTTGCCGCTGTTGCAATGGATGGAAACAATCAGATTATACCAATTGCAACCGGTGTTACCCACGGTGAGACAGGAGAGTCATGGACCTCGTTTTTGTCAAAGTTGAAAGAGTGCATAGGTGAGGTTCCAGGTTTGGCCGTCATATCTGACAGACACTTTGCAATTGGCCTTGCATGTAAGAACGTTTTTCCAAATGCCTTTCATGGTTATTGTTGCCGTCATTTGATGATGAATTGCAATATGCAAAGTGATCGGTTAAAGGGTTTATATTAGAAGACATGCAAGGCTTACACACGGGCTGAGTTTGACAGGTGTGTCGCTTGTATTCGTGTAATGAGACCCGCGGCGTACAGAAAGCTAGAGGATGCAGGGTTTGAAAAATGGTCTAGGGCATACTGCCCTGCAAACAGATACAACTACATGACATCAAACAGCGTCGAGTCAATTAATTCGTTAACAAGGGAAGTGCGAAGAGTCCCGATTACGATGCTCATGGATTGGTATAGACAGCTTCTGCAACGGTGGTATTTTGATCGTCGATCAAAATACGAAGGTAATGTCATTGAAATTTGCATCGTTTCTGGTACTTTTATGTAGTATGTAACTACATATGCATTTAAATTATTTCTTTAACACGTAACAAAAACAACTAACAATATAGTTGTTAACTTTTTTTTATTGTTTGATGCATTGGATGAAGAAGTTTCAGACTGCGCAACTGCAAAAATTTATGATCGAATCTTAAAGAGCGTTAATTGGACAGTCAAGGGCATTCACAAAATGAACAAGTATGAAGTGAAAGACAACCGAAGAGGTCATATTGTTGATTTGACAGAAGGGACATGCAGTTGTCGTAAATGGGAACTTTCGGGATTACCTTGTGGACACGTATGTGCTGTGGCTAGAGTAACTGGCTTGACAAGTGTTGAAGGATTGGTCAAAGATTGGTTTCTCAGAACAACATTGAAGAACACATACTCAGGCATGTTTAATCCGACACAAGATGTTGCTACTTGGGAAACTCGCGATGACTTACAAGTTGTATTGGCACCGGTCATAATTAAGAGGCAAGCAGGGAGGCCCAAAAACAAAGATCGCATTCCATCACAAGGGGAGGAGCCTGTAAAGAAACAATGTACGAGGTGTGGTGCCAATGGACACAACCGAGTTTCATGTAATGTGCCGTTGGTGACAAAAAAAGTAAGTACTGTATTCTAAACAAATTATTTTTTTGTGTTAAATGTCGAGTTAATCTTTAATTCCATATTACGTTACAGAGATGTGCAACAAGAAAAATGAGGTCCCTGAGAGCACTATGTCGTGTTGCANCTGCACATCTTAAAGGTCGTTACCTTGGCACAAACCTTGCCGCTGTTGCAATGGATGGAAACAATCAGATTATACCAATTGCAACCGGTGTGACCCACGGTGAGACAGGGGAGTCATGGACCTGTTTTTTGTCAAAGTTGAAAGAATGCATAGGTGAGGTTCCAGGTTTGGCCATCATATCTGATAGACACTTTGCAATTGGCCTTGCATGTAAGAACGTTTTTCCAAACGCCTTTCATGGTTATTGTTGTCGTCATTTGATGATGAATTGCAATATGCAAAGTAATCGGTTAAAGGGTTTATATTGGAAGACATGCAAGGCTTACACACGGGCTGAGTTTGACAGGTGTGTCGCTTGTATTCGTGTAATGAGACCCGCGGCGTACAGAAAGCTAGAGGATGCATGGTTTGAAAAATGGTCTAGGGCATACTGCCCTGCAAACAGATACAACTACATGACATCAAACAGCGTCGAGTAAATTAATTCGTTAACAAGGGAAGTGCGAAGAGTCCCGATTACGATGCTCATGGATTGGTACAGACAGCTTCTGCAACGGTGGTATTTTGATCGTCGATCAAAATACGAAGGTAATGTCATTGAAATTTGCATCGTTTCTGGTACTTTTATGTAGTATGTAACTACATATGCATTTAAATTGTTTTCATGTGGTTATGTCCTGTTTTTAATTTAATTTATTTCTTTAACACGTAACAAAAACAACTAACAATATAGTTGTTAACTTTTTTTATTGTTAGATGCATTGGATGAAGAAGTTTCAGACTGGGCAACTGCAAAAATTTATGATCGAATCTTAAAGAGCGTTAATTGGACAGTCAAGGGCATTCACAAAATGAACAAGTATGAAGTGAAAGACAACCGAAGAGGTCATATTGTTGATTTGACAGAAGGGACATGCAGTTGTCGTAAATGGGAACTTTCGGGTTTACCTTGTGGACACGTATGTGCTGTGGCTAGAGTAACTGGCTTGACAAGTGTTGAAGGATTGGTCAAAGATTGGTTTCTCAGAACAACATTGAAGAACACATACTCAGGCATGTTTAATCCGACACAAGATGTTGCTACTTGGGAAAATCGCGATGACTTACAAGTTGTATTGGCACCGGTCATAATTAAGAGGCAAGCAGGGAGGCCCATAAACAAAGATCGCATTCCATCACAAGGGGAGGAGCCTATAAAGAAACAATGTACGAGGTGTGGTGCCAATGGACACAACCGACGTTCATGTAATGTGCCGTTGGTGACAAAAAAAGTAAGTACTGTATTCTAAACAAATTATTTTTTTGCGTTAAACGTCGAGTTAATCTTTAATTCCATATTACGTTACAGAGATGTGCAACAAGAAAAATGAGGTCCCTGAGAGCACTATGTCGTGTTGCAAGAATTGCAAATGGAAGGCAGAGTTCTTCGACCAGAAATGAAAACTTGAACAATGCGGCACCTCCCGAGTCAACTAATCAGCAGGCCATGAATGTTGCAACACCACCGGCATCAATTGGGATGATAAACAGGCTATCACAGATGTCCACTCAACAAAACTTTTTAGTCTAATGTTCAACTCTGTGACACTTGTTATTTTTTTACTTATGGAAGAACTTATCTGGTTATGAAACATGTTTGTCGTTTATCAACTTTTTTTTAATCATCTGTTATTTGAGGCATGTTGGATGCTAGAACGCACCCTTATGTATTCTTGTATGACACTTGGTATGGTAGAACTTCTTTTGTAGCAAAATTACCTACACATTCATATTATGTTGTGTCATGATGTTTTTGGATCTATAAACATTACCCACACATCGATATTATGTTGGATGTATAAACAGGTTGGATGTATAAACAACTACAAGTAAAGTATAAAGATGTTAACGAAATGGAGCAATTTAACTTTCATTTGAGCAACAAGTCATAAGTTAATATCATAACGCTAGAAAAGACATTACAAGGAGATCAAGACAGGGTTTTTTCAACCAAGTCTCCCAAGAAAAAGAAACATTACATCGATTGACACACCATTAATAAGAACCAGAAACAATGTCATCAAAAATCATGGACCATTTCGGATGAGACGCATCAAAGATGAGATGAATCCTAAACGCCCAAAAGTGCCACCAACCATCATAACAAACTCCATCCAACAAGAAAATGTTCTACCCAAAAGGTTCTATGTTATAAGACAATTGTTACAACCACAAAATGTTTACAAAAAAACATTCACAACTGTTGTGAATGTTTTTAAAACAAACAATTTGTGGTTGTAGCAAAATTCACCCAACATAGCTATGACTACTTAGGATTGTCGGACACATGTTTTACAACAGATTCATACGAACCTGTTGGTGAGGGTTTAGTTACATAAGCTCCATTGCCCTGAACATGATCATCAGCTGAACCTTTTTTTTGGACACCCCTGCGAAACCTTTGTGCTCGTAACCTTCTTCCTGCCCACTTACATTTTCCCCTCCTAAAACCCAACCTCTTTCTAGACAACTTAACACTCCCTTTAGCCATTGTCTTCAATACATCTCCCTCAATAGCCCCTGTTTGAGTAGACCTACTTGACCCACCAATTTCTGGGACGTCATCAGGCCATTCCACATCGACAAGAACATCTTTTGAAAAACCTTCTTTACCCACATCCGGCAGTGACTCACCATCATAACACATTGCCTCATTTAGCCAAGGAGACAAAATATTAGTCGCTCCAACATCAACCCAACCTTTCTCACCGATTGGATCATCTAGCCAACCAGAAGGACCATCTAACTCATCTCCAACACTGCTACTATGCAAGAAATCTTCAAACCGATTTTTACCCTCAAATAGAACTCCTTTTCTTCTAGCCTTGACAGGAGGAGTCCTCAGGTAAGGTGAAAGAGATTCTTCCTTAGCCCATTCACGAAGCTGCTTATAAGACATAGACTCAGCATCTCGCTTTCTTTTTTCATGGCTGCTAATTTTAGAAGTAACCTCATCATCAGAAGCGTCGAAAAACAAGTTTTGAAAGTAGTATTCAGATAAGTTTATTGGATAATGAGCAATAAACACATCTAACACCCCATAAGATGAAGCGATATCATACAATTTTTTCATCTCATAATCAGTTTCAACAATTCTCAACCCTCTTTCAAGGCTCATTTTAGGAACACAATAAAACAAAGCCCAAACGTTGCATTCTAGTTTGAAGTTCAACAAGTCACAAAACTCATTAAACGACATCCTCTTTGACCGAGATACTTTAAGTGGTAGGATTTTTTCACACAAATACCTTAAAGTAGGAGCTTCATAGAAACCACCGTCATGGAATACGTGAAACGTCATAAAATCTTCAGGTTTTTCTTCTTTCCTGTATACATTGACATACTGTTAAACCCAAACATTAAAAAAAATAATAATAATAAAAAAAAAAGATAAATTTTGGTTGGGTGAATACAATGACATATTATGTAGCAATACTTACATTGCAGAGAAATCGGGCGTCCAACATTCTTCAGGGTTGGGTGAATAGCTTGATGAACCTGAGTGGTGGTGATCCATACTCAATCAAAAAGTTTGGTTGTGTTACCCCTAAAATATAAAAAAAGTAAAATTTTTACTATCCTTATATATAGACCTCTTGATCAGCCTTATATATAGACCACTAAAGTATAAAAAGAGTTTAGAATAAACTATTGTTTTTAGTAAAGACACATTGCATGTCAACTACAAAAAGTACGTTTTTCATTGCATGCCAACTAAGAAATACACTTTATTTGTATTTGGGCAACCTTACTATGTTTATACTGGGCAACTTCGGAAAGTTGCGTACGCAATTTCGTAAATTAGAGGGCAACTTCTTATTATAATGTGTCATGTCAAACTTCGGTATGTGTGTTGTCATTTTGTGTCAACTTTTATTAACTTTAGTTTAGTTTAAACAATATGAGAGACTTATGGTATTTGTCATTGTGATTTGTGATTTGAAGGGGCTACGCATTGTACTAATTATAGACAATTTCGTGTGTCCAAACAATACACATAAGTGACAACATCTTGCGAAT
>LBNU01026929.1:0-29331 GCA_014162995.1 Artemisia annua | reverse complement strand
GTTTGTTTAATGGTAGGTGTGTAATAAAACTGAGAGAAATACCTGTTAGGGCAATTTTAGTGCCAAATTTAAATTTTTTTATAACATTTAGGGGTGAAACTTTGGTCTTAATGAGCGTCTCATGGATAGGAGTTATATGACTAGCACAAAACCGTACCACTAAAAATTTTCCACCCCAAATATGTGAGGTTCGCCCCTAGAATTGGTAGGAAAAGCATTTATGCTATGATGTGAGTACCGGTAGCACTTAGATTCTAGAACTTGCGTTAGGACCATTCCGAGGCCACAAGTGAGACTACATTCGTGTAGTTAGATTTACTACATGATAAGAGGCATTAGGATTAACCCATTGTTTTACACATGTGTTTTTGTTATAATTACTTTGGCTACATTGGTCAAGTAATTCTCCCACACCCTTGCGTTGTACCTATTTTTGGTACACGATACCCCTAGTACACCCTCCAGAGCCTATCCTTTTCGTTTCTAACTTTAAGCATTTTACTTAAAGGAAGAATTTGTTACAAACCACTTAAATGTACACCCAAATCGCCTTAGCCTACCTTGTATGCACTCACCTTTAGTGCATTATTGTGACAACATTTGTTTAAACCCTTAGTTAATTATCTGATTGATTACATGGTTGCTAAGTCGAGTCATATCTTGTACATATTGTTTTGGGACGATTAGGACTCATGGGTAAAGTACTAGTGTAATGGAGTAATGGGGAAGAACATCATTATTACCCCCACATGTGCTAAATATTTTAAAAGTACTCCAAGTGTTTCGATTATCTTAATTCTAGTCATTAGAATAGTTAATTGTAAAGTATGTAAAAGTTCAAGTGTAAGTGGAGAACTGAGGCCCCTATGATGATGGTGGGTAAGAGTGTATAAAAAAATGAAAAAACAAGAAAAAGAAAAAAAATGAGAAAAAGAAAAGTAGAAAAAAAACATACGGACTACCATCCCGTTTCCTTTTATGTTTTATTAGTTTTTGATTAGCTTAAGTCGAGTCGAGTCTTGGCTTAGCAACGCCATGTTGTACATGTAATTAATCAAGATCTTTAACTCGCCACCAGTAAAACATCCCTTATCCAACAAACCCGTGTTTATCATATCCCTACACCTCACGTTACAACCCTTTGGAAAGCCCTCTTTGATAGTTTATCTTAGGTGCTTACGCCTAGTAGAGAAGGTTTTTGATCCTTTCCCAAGCCTATGGTAATCTATTTGTTATGACAGGTAGTGAGAGATATTATTCATTTTCATTTGTGAGATATACTTTTATGACACCTGAGAGATGTGAGTATCTAAACACTACTTGTGAGGTGCTAGTATGTAATCTTCGTGCTTATTATGATTGAAGGGGAACGACTATTTGTTCTAATTACTTTTATATTAGTGTTAAATGACCTCAAACTTGTATTTTGATTAGAATAAAAGCGCATTTGCTTGAGGACAAGCAAATCTCAAGTGTAAGGGTATTTGATGAGGCGAAAAGTGTACCGCTTTTGGGGGGTCATTTAAGCCCTAAATCGTAATTATTTGATCAAATATTGCCCTAAATCGTTCGTTTTGTCATTTTAGGTACTTTGGAGAAGAAATCTGGAAAAGGAAGCATTTTGGACGTTTTTGGAGTATAAAAGTGAAGAAAACGACAAAGTCTATAAATCTGCTGGAACAGTACCCTTGACGGCGTCAAGGCTTAGAAGGTGACGCTGTCAAGCTAGACAAACGAAGGTGGACGTGAAGATTGTCCTTGATAAGCTAGAATGGAATTTTGGGACTTAAAGGGGGACGACGTCAAGAGGCTGTCATGAAACCCTAGCACGGCGAGGTGACGGCGTCACAACCCAAAGAGTGATGCCGTCAAGTCTGTATATCTATATATATTTTCGCAATTTTCATTCATTGGGGGGAACTTTTTAGAGAGGAACCCTAATACGAATTTTAGCAGCTTTTTCAAGGTTTTTCACCTTGAGATCTTCCATGTTACATTGAAGATAAGTTATCAATTAATCATTCAATATGTCTATGTGTTGTTTGATTCTATCTTGTTCTTGTCTTTTGTTTAACATGCTAGGCTAGGTTTTCTTTGTGTTTGCTTAGATCTAATGAAACCTAACTATTAATTATTGGTTGGATAGTGTGTTATTAATTGTATTGGATGAATGTTTATCGATGTTAGGCTTAAGAAAACTGGCTAACCTCCAATACGGTAACTTGCTTGAACGTCTTAAGAAACATGATCGGATGTGTACTACGATTATATGGTTGTATTTAATGCTTGAGCGAATTCTAGTGATCCCATGTTAGGAGCTTTTAGTCGGCTCGACATAGGAATGAAGTAGGAGCTTATAGAGTTGGGGAAGTTCGTACACACCCCCACGACTGGTATTAAGGAATGCAACCCGTCATCCACGCAATTATAACACACTAATCAACCGGTAAAAGATAATTAGGGAGTAATGAAGTCTAAGTAAACACACTTCTCTCCATTTAGTTTTCACAACCATTTTATTTTCATTTATTTATTTTATTTGCATTTGTAGTTATTTGGGTTAGTTGACTAGCAACTAATTCCGCCCACTCCTTCAAACCCGAGATAATTTTACTTGCTTTCCTAAAAACATAAAATACAAAAAGAATCTTCCCTCACCCTTAGACCTATTAGAGTAGTTTTTCAATCCTAACGACACTATTCTCCTAGAGAACGATCAATCCCCCGGTACTTGCCACTACACTATACTACATCGGTCAGGTACACTGCCTGGTGGGGATTGCAAGCCTCTTAAGATCCCTTGAAAGGTAAAACCTGTTGTAAGGTCGCAATACCACGCATTAGCACATGTTTAAAAAAAATTTCAGTGTTTCTTATGTGATTGTTGGTATCTTCAGTGTAGGAAGAAGCCCATTTGCTCACTTACACTGATCAAACACTTAGGCATAATTTATATCCAAATAGGGGGAGATTGTTGGGTTACTTCAGTACCTAAGTCTCACTAAACAAAGATTTGAACACAAATTAAGCTAAGTGTTAGAAAACCTTAAACGTCTTCAAGTCACTGAGTGAACAGTTGCTCAGTGAGTCACCTTCAGGATGCCAAGGACGAGTCTAAGAAGAAAGCCTCTCCACTCAGTGAGGCGGATCTCAGTGAGTGGCACCTTAGCCAAAGAAGAAGGTGATGGGTTCAGTGAGTGATGACAATAACTCACTGAACCCCAAGACTCCTCAACAACTAAAGCAGTATGATTTAAAGACTTAAGACTAAAGGCCTAAGGACTGAATATTAGGCGGGATGGAGCGGGAAAAGTTTGAAGAGATAAGACGTTGTCCTTATCACCTGAAGTCAAACTTTCCCTGAAAGGCAAAATGTCAGGGACAGTGTCATCACTGCTACTCAGAAAGGAGAATTGTCTTTTGCCCAAAATAGCCCAATGTAACAGGGACAAAATACGTTAGTATTTTGTCTCCACTAGCTTAGGTCATCATTTGTCTTTATCATAACGGTTTTAAAACACTTGTGTATAAATAGGAAACATAAGAGAGGAGTAAAAGTTGACAAGTTTGTGCAATTAATGCTTAGACATTCACAAAAAACTTTTACTCCTCCAAAGAACAACCTAGTCCCTGAGATAGCTCAGTAGGACCTTTAGTTGTCACTCAAGCTNTTAGGTCATCATTTGTCTTTATCATAACGGTTTTAAAACACTTGTGTATAAATAGGAAACATAAGAGAGGAGTAAAAGTTGACAAGTTTGTGCAATTAATGCTTAGACATTCACAAAAAACTTTTACTCCTCCAAAGAACAACCTAGTCCCTGAGATAGCTCAGTAGGACCTTTAGTTGTCACTCAAGCTCAGCTTGGGTTTAGAGAGGAGTCATACCATACTTGTCATTTCAATCCCAAGTGTTGTTCCGCAAACACTTGGGTATAATTCTTTGATTGATTTCTAATAAGAATTAAACGTTGAAAAATATCTTGTCTATTTACTTTACGTTTTTATTCAAAAGTCTTTCAAAGCGTTTCATTACTTCACTTAAGCATGGTGCATGTTTAGATTAACTTTGTAATTTAACCGTGTAAACGGGACCAACACTATGTCTTCATGGTGTGTCGTGGTTTGATGCAAGTGACCTGGGTTCGAGTGTTTTGGGTTGTCTTTTTGTAATAATATTTAGTTTAACTAAATTACCATTTAAACTTTATGCTTTTACAAAATAGCCCATAAGCTTCTTTCAAATACTCATTTATACAAGTAAGTTATATATAATCATGCTTTGGTATTGGCTCCGAACTACCCACAAGTTCACATAGCAATATATCTCCCTGAAAAGATGTATTATTATAAACCTGGCCACATCGTGCTCGCGCTTACTTTTCTTTTTAGGATGTATCGGAATTTAAATTATGTGATATATTATATGTATTTAACTTAAATCGAGCCAAATTATATGGAGCACAATTAGGCGAAACAATACCTATCTAATGTGTGCGAAAACTTAATCCATAAGAAGGGCAATCTACATGTAAATCTTTTTCGTCGAGTGCGCGATCATTACAAGACTCGAGGAAGAAGCCCCGGCTAACTCTGTGCCATCAGTCGCGGTAAGACGGGGGGGGGGGAGGGAGTGTTCTTCGGAATGACTGGGCGTAAAGGGCACGTAGGCGGTGAATCGGGTTAAAAGTGAAAGTCGCCAAAAAGTGGCGGAATGCTTGCGAAACCAATTCACTTGAGTGAGACAGAGGAGAGTGGAATTTCGTGTGTAGGGGTGAGATCTGTAAATATACGAAGGAACGCCAAAAGCAAAGGCATCTCTCTAGGTCCCTACCGACGCTAGGATGCGAAAGCATGGAGAGCGAACATGATTAGATACCCTGGTAGTCCATGCCGTAAGTAAAACACAAGATTTAAAATTACACGCCAAAAAAGTGCCAAATGTTTAGAAGAAAGAAACGGTAAATTATTAGATCAACCTAAAAGAAACTTGAGCTCCTTGATGGTGCAAATGCACTAGCCAGTTACCCTACTCGCTCCACCTTTAATAAAAAAAAAGTGTTTGAAATTACACAAATAAAGAAACGGTTTTAAGTAATTGATTACTACCTATTTATTTTTAATAAAAAAAACAACTACAATCCTCAATTATGGGATAGTCATATCTCTTGGCGAGGATAAAAAGACTAATTTTAGAGAACTCATTTGAGAAAGTGGGTGGGCTTATTTATGCGGGCCTAAATTTCAAAATATTACACAATAGTCCTTACTTTACGTTTAAAACTTGTATTTTAGTTGAATTGTATGAGTTTGGTATTTATTATACAGAACATGTTTTATAAACATGTTATGTGATAACACCAAATTTACCCATGATTTAAGCGTTAATATCTCTTTGAATTACTCATCTTTTCTATTAATATGAAGATTATCTACTCTCATTTCTTCCTATTTTGGTTTCAGGGTAAAGATGAGTAAAAATACGTTATTGATGATTTATTGGCTTAAGAGTGGGAATTACGCTTAAAGTTACGTTGAAGATACAAACACGGCGGTCTATTTAAGTGATGATACTACATCGTTAGAAGATTTACCCCATGAAGTGAAGACTACGCCGTAGCAAGCAACTGAGCTACGGCGTAACAGAGATTACCAAAGGCTACGCCGTAGTTAGTGATTGGACTACGGCATAATGTTGAAGATATGAGCCCTACGCCCGTAGTTAGTAATTGGATTACGGGGTAGGAAAGATTTTATGAAGGCTACGCCCGTAACAAGTGATCGAGTTACGGCGTAGGAAAGATTTTATGAAGGCTACGCCCGTAACAAGTGATAGAGTTACGGCGTAGGATATGAAGAATACGCCCGTAATAAGTCATTGAGTTACGGCATAGGTATATTTCTACAAAGGCTACGGCGTAGCATTCCAACCAGCTACGCCGTAGAGGTTATTACAAGGATTACGGCGTAGTCCTACCATACGATTACGTGATGAACTCAAATAAGTACATTTTATTAGCATCATTTATCCTATTTATTTAACTTGTTTTACCTTATTATGTATGAGAATCGGTGCTTTAATGTTTACTTTAGTGATTCTCAGGTAAAAACAGGTAAAAGGTGAAACTTGGTGATTTTGGACTAATTACAGAGCAAAACGAACAAGATGTCAAAAGTCCACTGAAACCCAGAAGATGCGTCGTATCTCACTCAACAGATACGCCGCAATATCATACTTAGATGAATTCAAAGACCATTGCCTGACTTTGAAGAATGCACCGCATGGAATTCTACCATGCGCCGCATATGAAACTCTGGTCAAAGAAGAAGATCAAGCTCGTTCTACTCCAGATATGCCGCATCACACAATTAACATACGGCGTATCACTATCAAGACTTCACCAGAAAGAATCCAAGACAACTGAAGGACATGCGCCGCATAAAGATTCAAGTTACGCCGCATATAAAGGCGGTGTACGAATATTCCAGAATATAAAAGGTTGGACCCCATGCGAAGTTAAGTCAATGCGCCGCATCTCATCATTACATGCGCCGCATCGAACCCTCAGACAGAAACTATAAATACCCCAAGACCTAGACGAATTTTGTGTGCACCATAACCCTAAGGAGACGAATTCAGACGAACAAGCAACACAAGACACACCCCAAACGAAGATCTTAGAGCTGTAAGAAGGTCCTGCATGTATTTAATTCATTAAGTAGTTTTGTTTTATTGTAATAGTAAGCTCTGAATCCATCAGGATTGATGGCCGGTAGTTTGTGAGTACGCAATAATCAAATGCCCGCCTTAAAATTGCTTTCCCATCGATTAAAGTTTATATGTTTGATGTCTTTGGTTTCCTTATATTAGTGCATTGATTGCCTCTGTGTCTAGCTGAGCACTGCTGAGCCGCCATACTCCTTCCTCGCCTACTCACTCCGATGTCTTTGGATGAGAAGGATACTCATAAGTAATCATTAAGGGTTTACTCGCTGATATAATAGCCAACGAGTACGGATTAATTTTATACACTTCATATAAAACTAGCAATAAAACAAGTGACAAGCTATCTTAATCATCAGGACAGGCCTTTTTTATTGTCCCTACTATCTATCTGTGTACGTGTATGCTATTCGCTGATTTGTTCTCATTAGTATTTACTGTTTAATTAGATAACCAAACCTTGGCAGTCTCTCAGGCTGAACCCCTATCATTAGATTAGACTGTAAAGCTAACTTAGATATTAAAATACTGATTAGGATAATTAGATAATACGTTCCACTCTTAGTGATCGACACTCTGCTTACCATTATATGCAAACTGACCGGGTACACTGCTCGTTAAGTGTGTGTGTTATTGATAAGTCGGCTAAATATAAATGTAAAACTTGAGTAGACATTAAACTGCTAAACCGCAACGACAAATCACGCGCATCACTACGCCGTAACAAAGACGAGCCCTATAAATACCAAAGGAAATTCTTCTACAATTTGTCAATTTCCTCTCCCCCAAACCTGCACTAGGGTTTGGGGAGAACGACCCGGAAGAAGAATGAAGACCACGAAGGCTAGAGTGATGGTGTATAATTAGACTAGGAACCACCTAGTCTAAACATGTTCGAATTCTATTTTTTTTTTGCATTCATGAATTCTCTTTATTAAGATTTGGTATTAGTTTATTATTATTTATCTATGTAGACGTTATCTTAGCTTGTTCGTTATTCTTTCATTTCGGTAATATATAAGCTTGGTTGAATCTACTCAGTCTAGGTGAATTAACCCTAGGACCCTAGACTAGTAGGTTGTGGGGATTGGTAAGAATTGGCCATAGTACTACCTTTACTTATGTGCGAATTAACCCTAGGACCACCTACCAACCGGATATGCTTAAGAAGCTAGAGGGAATCTAAGATCTGACCATGTCGGGTTCCACTAGAACAAGTCTATTAAACATGGCGCTTAATGACTCTTGTATCTTGACCGATGAACTCTCGGCTTTACAATAGTCGAGAATAGGACAAGATGCGAGATAGGGCTGATGATATGACCATTTGACTCTTGTTGACTTACACCCACTGCATGGAACACTAAAATATGAATATGCTTTACCTTAATATCTTAGTAACCTATCTTGAACCCTAGTATCTTTATTTCCTTTTTTGTTTATTTTATGTCTTGGTTACTATATACTCTATTCAACTAATACCCCTTTTTAGCACTCATCTTAGTTTGCCAGAACAACAGCTCTTGGGACGACACTCGGATTTATCTAAAGGCATACTACACATGACCGGGTACACTGCCCGTTAGTATGTGTTAATCCTTATAATTCGAAGTTTATAAATGTAAATGAGGATGAATATAACGCATAAAGTTTTTGGCGCCGTTGCCGGGAAGCAGTTTATTTAGGCGAATTAAGGTATGTTTCAATTTTCACATTAAAAGATCAGGACAAAACATGCATTGACGATCTACATACGAGTCTTGACCTCGTTACGAAATCCAGGTACGCATATTTACAATTTATCACTTAAACTTAAAACCTAACTACGGCGTAGCAACTAAACGAACTACGCCGTAGCAATGTTAGGTGGGTAAAACAAACGCTGTAATTTTGAACTAGCTACGGCGTAGCTCATTCAAGGGGTACGGCGTAGCAACTCGAGGGTATTTAAACACGAGGGTGCATACACATACACTTTTGCAACTCATTCCACACAAACACACGACCCCTCTTCGAAAACATTTTCAAGAAATTTATTCATTCCCTTTCCTTAGCATCTACAATGGCAGGTAAACACCCCTAACCTCTTATCTTGACCTTTCTTATAATTTATTTACAATTTTTAGGGTTTGTTTTTTGCTAGCATTAGATGGGTAGGATTGAAACACGATTAGGGATTAGATCTAATCTGTTTATTTATGGTTTGAACAAATGTATGAGTTTGGTTTAGGTTTGCTCGATTCGAATTAAATAATAAATTAGGGTTAGGTTTAATTTAACTACTTATCGATGTTATTAAACTAGCCCCGCTAAATATTTTGAGTGGGAAACTTATATTTGAAACTTTGGATGGAATTTTTATGGTTACGGCGTAGCAATTTGATCATTGCTCTGTAACAATTGCAGATTGTGACTGCAGAACCGTCGCTACGGCGTAGCTAGTCATAGCGCTACGCCGTAACACTTATTTTTTACGCGAGACTTAATTTTCAAAATTTATTGACTACGGCGTAGCTAGTTAGTGAACTACGCCGTAGCTAAGAATTTTATACCGAACAACTCTACTAATAACTACGGCGTAGCTAGTGATAGCGCTACGCCATAGTTTCAGTTTTTCTAGAGCACTTAAAGACTATTACGGCGTAGCTATTCATGGAACTACACCGTAGTCGTTATATAAAATCAGTTACGGCGTAGCTATTAACAGCGCTACGCCGTAGGACCTGGACCCCATTACTCTTGTGTTTCTAACTTTCTTATTTTCAGGAAACAACAACAACGGTCCCGCCCAATGGCTCAAATTCTTGAACTATGATCCGGCTGACAGAAAGATTTGCAAGGATGAACTCCGTGAACTAATGAGTAAAACAATTGAGGTCCCGGAAGCTCTTAATAGGGAAGCTCTCAATACCATTAGCAAAGGAGAGGTTACAACTGAGCTGGAGAAATTGTGTGACACCAAATTCAACTGCCCCAATGGAAGCTTTATCTGCAGCGCTTGGATGATCATTTTTACTATTAATGAACCGGTCGTCCAAAAATATGTTTGGGAATTTTTTGCCTCAGTTGATTTTAATGAAGAAGTAACCAGCATGACGGAAAATTGTTTGTTTTTCCAACTTGGTGGTATTAGGAGAGAAATGAATATAAGGCAATCCATCTCTGCAATGGGACTTTATACTAGGAAGACACTTGATTCTCCCGCATTTCAAGAATACCACAAGCTTTGTTTAAGGGAAAGACCACATGACTATAATCCTACACCCTACTATCAGCAAATTTCGGGTTTAGCAGATTACAAGTCCAGGAGTCCACCCTCCTACAAAACAATCATGGACCCCATCCACCGTCTAGTGCACAGACTCTTAGCTGTATCAGTTCATGCCAGGCATTCGGCACAAGAAAAAGTGACGGTCGAAGATTTGTTCTTAATGCAAAGTATGGAAGGAGGGGATCTTGTTGATATTCCGTGGTACTTGGCTAAGTTTATGACCGGGAGAGCTAAGGGTGAAAAACAAGGGAGTTTGATTCAAGGGGCCCACTTCATTGCTAGGTTAGCTAGGAGTTTTGGGTTGATGTCTATAGCAGCTTTGGCTAAGGTGAATCGGGCAGTCGAGACATCTTTAATCGGGATTGCCAAATTGGACGAGTTTGGGATCATCACCTACAACCCTTTGAATAAACCTGTGTTGAGGCCAGTTATGAGGAGATCAAGTGGTGAAGGTAGTTCTAGAGCTAGTGGGATCCAAACAGTGGCCGAAAATCGTGTGCGACCCACCATGACAATGATGGAAAGAATGAACGTCATGAATAGGCGCATGGGGGATATTGAGACAAGCATGACCAACTTTGGCAATGACATGGACGAAATGACGGCAGTAATCGCGGGAATGAGTGAACAATTTGATAGTTTTTGTGCTGACTTTAGAGCCTTGCAGGTACAACAAGCCAACTACTATCGATGGAACGCCGATCGTACCAGTCAGATGCTCGAACACCTGCATTTGAGCCACCCTCGTTGAAACAGTTCGGATTATGTGGATCAATCCAACATATCAGACATGGGAGTCCACCATGGTGTTAGCTTCATGCATCCGAGCACTTCAGCCCCTCAAGATCCTCAAGGGCCCCCTACTCAATTTGACACACCAATAGAGCAGGATCAAGATCGTGAATGAACCCACTAGGCTCCTACCATCTTTTCCATCCTTATCTTTAAAAAACAATCTATCATTTTTGGTCTGTAATAACATAACTAGAACATGAATTGCTACTAATATTCATATTTTGGTATTAGGAATGGTAACATGCAGGTTTTTCGGTTCTGGAATTTGTTGCAGACTATTGCTATGGTGTAGCAGGTCTTTGACCTACGCCGTAGCAACCTGGAGGAGACATATGAACATTCTGTCTCAAATTGGGAGCTACGGCGTAGCAGGTCCACAGACCTACGCCGTAGCTAGTACCCGTTGGAAATAAATTTTGTGAGGAAACTTCCGAGAGCGCAAGCGTGAGAGGGGAGTTTTTCTTTTTCCTTTCTATTCTATTTTTCTATTTTTTATTTTGTTCAAAAGGGACTTTGCACAAACTAAGTGGGGGGATAGGAAATAGAATACGAAATCGATATTATCATTTAAATTAGTACTTGTCCTCATTTTTCTAGTTTCGCAAAACATACTATACGTGCCATTTTGAAAATCTTTGACACATTTTTTTCAAAACTAGAATAAATTTAACCCCGAGCACACCATAACCCTTGATTACATGGTGAGATCTAACCTTTCCGTTTCCAACTATTTTACCCCAAATCCACCAAATATTGAGTGTGCCGGTAGTAGCGTAGACTTTAGAACTTGGCTTTTACATCATTTCGAGACCATAAACGAGTAATGTGTTTTTATAATACGTTTGGAAGAAACTTTTTGAGAAAACAATATTGTTAGGATTTTCAACCATAACCATATTCACCTAAACCCTTCGATTAGTCGTATTGACTTTTCGATCTACACACTTAAACCTTTGTTTGCACTCACTTTTAGTGCAAGATACCCTTAGATACACCTTATTACACCTTTTCATTCCTTACCTTATTATCCCATTACACCCTTACACTCTAACCAATTTTGTAACCTTATGTTTTTGGTCGAGAAATCTCCGTTGCCTCAATGTTATGAAATGCCTAGTTCATGAATCAAGAAAGGAAAATTATGATCGAAGAACCCCCAACGTTCTCTACCTAAGTTTATCTCAAGTGGGGGGATGATATTGTCAATCTATCATTGTATTAAAAAAAATGTGAATTTCAGTATTTAGAAAGTAGAAAAATAAAGTGTGCAAATCATAAGCACCAATAAGATAGCTTATCATGGAAGACATGGCTCTCTTTACCGGAAGAATTGTTGGAAGAAAAACGATATCACTTGTCAATAACAAGAAACAACACTTCGGAAGATTGGCATTTTCTGGCAAAAGGGCAATTGGTGACTACTCGGTTGAAAGATAAGATTACTTTCCCTTTTTACCCTTACAATATTCAACATCATAACCTACCTTTTTTAGTTGTGAAGTATTCTTAGGTTAGGGATTCGAGCAGTCAGTGGTGTCTTGCCCGACGTTCCGGTCATGTACCATTTCCTTTGTCGCCCTTTCCGTAGTATATTAGTAACAACTTTACACCCTTAACCTTATGATTATCTAAACAATGTTATTTTCAAAAACTGTTTCGACCTTAGCTCTAGTGGTGGAGTTTTGTGTAAATGCCAAGCTTATGATAGAATATCTGCTATGACTGAGCGTTTATGAGAGCACCCAGAAATTTAACACTTAGAATAGGGAGCGTATGAGTGAATTTCTTCCCTTCTTTTCTTGAGGTGTTCGGCTTAACTTTATTCTAGCAGCTTTCCTAATCTAAATTTGTGTCTTCTAAGTGATGAAGAGGATACTCTTTTAATTACTAATACAGTCTACTTGAGGACAAGTAGAGTTTAAGTGGGGGGATATTTGATAACATCAAATTTACCCATGATTTAAGCGTTAATATCTCTTTGAATTACTCATCTTTTCTATTTATATAAAGATTATCTACTCTTATTTCTTCCTATTTTGGTTTCAGGGTAAAGATGAGTAAAAATACGTTATTGATGATTTATTGGCTTAAGAGTGGGAATTACGCTTAAAGTTACGTTGAAGACACAAACACGGCGATCTAGTTAAGTGATGATACTACATCGTTAGAAGATTTACCCCATGAAGTGAAGACTACGTCGTAGCAAGCAACTGAGCTACGGCGTAACAGAGATTACCAAAGGCTACGCCGTAGTTAGTGATTGGACTACGGCGTAATGTTGAAGATATGAGCCCTACGCCCGTAGTTAGTAATTGGATTACGGCGTAGGAAAGATTTTATGAAGGCTACGCCCGTAACAAGTGATGGAGTTACGGCGTAGGAAAGATTTTATGAAGGCTACGCCTGTAACAAGTGATGGAGTTACGGCATAGGAAAGAGTTTATGAAGAATACGCCCGTAATAAGTCATTGAGTTACGGCGTAGGTATATTTCTACAAAGGCTACGGCGTAGCATTCCAACCAGCTACGCCATAGAGGTTATTACAAGGATTACGGCGTAGTCCTACCATACGACTACGCCGTAACAAAGACGAGCCTTATAAATACCAAAGGAAATTCGTCTACAAATTGTCAAGTTCCTCTCCCCCAAACCTGCACTAGGGTTTGGGGAGAACGACCCAGAAGAAGAATGAAGACCACGAAGGCTAGAGTGATGGTGTATAATTAGACAAGGAACCACCTAGTCTAAACATGTTCGAATTCTATTTTGTTTTGTATTCATGAATTCTCTTTATTAAGATTTGGTATTAGTTTATTATTCATATTTATCTATGTAGACGTTATCTTAGCTTGTTTGTTATTCTTTCATTTCGGTAATATATAAGCTTGGTTGAATCTACTCAGTCTAGGTGAATTAAACCTAGGACCCTAGACTAGTAGGTTGTGGGGATTGGTAAGAATTGGCCATAGTACTACCTTTCCTTATGTGCGAATTAACCCTAGGACCACCTACCAACCGGATATGCTTAAGAAGCTAGAGGGAATCTAAGATCTGACCATGTCGGGTTCCACTAGAACAAGTCTATTAAACATGGCGCTTAATGACTCTTGTATCTTGACCGATGAACTCTCGGCTTTACAATAATCGAGAATAGGACAAGATGCGAGATAGGGCTGATGATATGACCATTTGACTCTTGTTGACTTACACCCACTGCATGGAACACTAAAATATGAATATGCTTTACCTTAATATCTTAGTAACCTATATTGAACCCTAGTATCTTTATTTCCTCTTTTGTTTATTTTATGTCTTGGTTACTATATACTCTATTCAACTAATACCCCTTTTTAGCACTTATCTTAGTTTGCCAGAACAACAGCTCTTGGGACGACACTCGGATTTATCTAAAGGCATACTACACATGACCGGGTACACTGCCCGTTAGTATGTGTTAATCCTTATAATTCGAAGTTTATAAATGTAAAACAGGATGAATATAACGCATCATTATGTGACTGTTACTGGATTTTTCAGATTTGATGTTAAATATTAAATGTTGATAAGTGTTTGGTGAGCCGAAATATCGCAATCCACTTTAATGAAAAACAAGTTGACCTGCCGTTCTAACCAATTAAACGGGTGACTCAACCGGTCAATTTGAGACACGATTTTTAAACCATTGTAGAAAAGTGTTTGAAATATCACATCAAAATGTCTATATGATTATATACATAAATGATTATGAGTTCTTGATAGAACTGCTTATATATTCACAACAACAATTACAATATTGAATTTGGAGTAAGATGTAGACAGTTATATCTTTAACTGAGAGTAATCTGAAAAACATTTGAGAAGAGTGGTTGGTGTAACGAGCCAAATTATGAAGGATCGGTTTTTGCTTGGAAGCATGCTGAATGCGAGGGTTCTGGATTTTTTCTGTTGATCTTGTTGGAGTACCTCAACGTGCAACGAGTAGAGTACTTGACATGACACCATATTGATAGGGAGTTAGGGCCACTCCGCTGATGAACCCAAGGCTAAATTAAGACCAATCGGCAGGGAGGTGATGCGATCACCAAATGGGCCCACTTCACGCGCAAAGGTCCTTGCCCACTTACTTGGTTCACGCGCGATGCACAGAAACCGAAACAATATTCGGTGATGGTTTCACCAATTGATAAAGCAGGAAAACGGGACCCACGATGTCATTTGCAATATATACGTTTGATATTTAAACGTTTTATTACCGTTGTGAGTAAAAAAAAATCATACCACCCCACTATTTCTTTTATATAAATACCCACAAACCTCAATTTTTTTAACACAATCTCAAATCAATACTCTCAACTCACTCTCAACTTGTTTACTTCATCCTTTTTATAAAAACATCACAAGAAAACACTCCCCGAAACAACAATCGTACCCAACGAAGAAAATCAAAAAGCAATCCCCCGACACCCGAAGGAACCTTCAATCTAGGAAATACTCCCCCGCCAAACCCACAACTCAACTTACGACCACAATCATTATATTATAACCAACCCTACCCAAACCTACCATACCGCAATCCATACCCACAACAAACATCGTTTAACCAATTCTCATCGCAACACCAACAAAACGCTTTTAACCAATTCTCGGGTCAACATAACTCGTACCCGTTTGATACGTCACAAAACCAATTTGGTGGTTCATCATAACAACCTCATACCCAACAACCAATGTCTCCCGTTTCTGCATTCCGAAATGCGGATTTGTACTCACCTCAATTTGATGAGGCTTATTATCAAAACACTCAGCGTGATGAATCTCCCGTGTCTCCCACAGCCCCGTCACCACCACCACCGGTTCCAGCAAAGACAAGAAGGCGCCAAAAGAGGCCAGTGCTCGAACCGATGAGCCACTAAGGAACATTCCATGGACCCTGGAAGAAGAAATTGCGTTGTGTAAAGGTTGGGTTGCAATATCCGAAGATCCTGCCAAAGGTAACGCGAGGAAGTCGAATGGATTTTGGACTGACTTACAGGCGTACATAGCGAGCAAAACAAATTTGGATCGACGAGGGTACGATATGGTTCTTGGAAAATGGAAGACGGTACGGCTGAATGTGGCTCGTTTTTGTGGAGTGTACAATAACCTCATGCGTATACAGCCTATGAGTGGAGCCGGAGATGAAGATTACTACAATAGGGAAACTCTAAACTATGAAGCTGAATACGGAGTAAAGTTCACACAGAGACATTGTTGGGAGCAATTAAGGAAATGTGAGAAATGGAATGACACTAAATTTAAACTTTTCTTATCAAAGGAAACAAATGAAAGGTCCAAGAGATACAAGTCATCTGGGTCTAGTTCGTTCTGCCCAGATAGTGGAGGAGAAAGTATAAACCTGAATGATGATGCCGTTGGAGATGACGAGGAAAATGAGGTGCAAGAAGTTCCACGACCACCGGGCAGGGACAAAGCGAAAGCTTTGAAGAAAAAAGGTGTGAGTAAGTCGGGATTGTTGGCTAATGACGAGGCGTTGGCTAAAATGATGATATCGGAGATGGCACAACAAACCGAACGTGAAAATGAATTGAAGAGGAAAGAACGGGCTGAATGGGTGGCGATAAAAAGGAAGGAAGTGGAAGTGAATGAATATAAATCAAAGCAACAAGACTTAATGTTCTATATATAGCCATATGAACATTTGACTGGGGAGGCACAGAAAGCCATTGACGAGGTTAGAGCTGGGATGAAAGCGAAGTGGGGTTTCAACTTTTAGTTTAAATTCGAAGTTTATATAATGTTTTACTTTTGTATGTTTGCGTCTTTAATAATCGTAGTTTATGTATTGTTTTAATATTCCCGGTTTATGTACTATGTTTAATATTTGAAGTTTATGTAACGTTTTAATTTCGTACGTTGTGTTTTTAAATTTGAAGTTTACGTTTTTATATTTTTACGTTTACGTTTTTAATTGTGTAAGTATTAAAAAAAATGAGAGTTAAGGTGAAAGAGAAATGATACATGGATCTAATTGTAGGCCTAATTGTGGACCTAAAAACACGTGGCATCATCCTGATGGTTGTAGACAGGGACCCACTTGTTTTACAACCCATCAAGATCATACCACATGTTTTTAGGTCCACAATTAGGTCCATAATCAGGTCTATCTATCATTTCTCAAGGTGAAAATGGGTATCCCTTGCCCACTTAAATGGTGAAAAGTGGTGAAGGGGAGTGAGAGGTGAGAGAAAGCTGATGTAGCGCTGATATGTATGGTGAAGATGTAGTGACCTTGCCTAGTAGCCTAAACTGGTGAACCTCTATTAAAGGCGGGATAGAAAGCTGGTCCTTATCAGGTTAAAGACGTCACGCGGGGTCGAAGAAATGAATTAACGGGCTTATTATTAAATTTTAGAATATTACACAACAGTCCTTATTTCACATCTATTTACAAAACAACCCCTCACACGGAATCACAACCGCATAACCTAGAAACAACACCACCACCTCAGCCACCATCACCGTCAATACAATAATGGAGTCAACAACGATAGAAGATTCAGAAATAGAATACGTGAGCTACAACGGAGAACATCATTTACCATTAATAATGCAACTCGTTGATCAAGAATTAAGCGAACCTTATTCCATTTTCACTTACCGTTATTTTGTCTATCTCTGGCCTAACTTATCATTCCTTGTAATTATTTTTTTTCATCTTTTTATTTATATAATTTTTTTATACATTAGGAAAATATATACTCCGTATATGTTTATATGTTTTGGGTGATTTGTGTAGGCGTTTCATAAGGGGAAATGTATCGGGACGGTTGTTTCGAAGATGGGGGAGCATCGCAATACTTATAGAGGATATATTGCTATGCTTGTTGTTCTTAAACCCTATCGCCATAAAGGCATTGGTAATCTTTGTTGCGTTTTCGATATCATTATCGTGTTTTCGAGTTGAATTAGTTTATACGATTGCATTTTGTTCAGATTTGGCGTAGGTGTAGTAAATTGATTATGATTGTTTAGGGGTCGTAATGTGAAGCCTTAGAAAATTAGTGTTTGTTCAACACTCGGTTAGCACAACTTTAAATAGCGCAGAAACCAATTTTGTGACAGAGGATTCTATGTAGAAACATATCCAGAAACTAAATTTTGCAGCCCATGTTGTTACATAGGATTCTGTTATTGTATATCATATAGTCGCTTATCTAATGGAATGCCAAACATCCCTCAAGTTTATAGTCCATGTCGATTTTTAAGTTCAAAAGTAAAGATTTGATGTCCAACTTTCAGACGGAGAGGGTTGGTTTTGTACTTAGTTTTGTGTGTTCTTAGTGTTTTTTTTATGCGAGAAGTGATAACTTGTGTTAAAATTTGTTGACTAATATGTAGAGTTTTGTTGCAGCTACGGAACTTGTTACTAGGTCTATTAAAGTGATGATGGAATCAGGTTGCGAAGAGGTATTCTGTTTTTCCTAGATGTTTATAATCTTAATATGATGTTTTCTGGTATCTGTTGTTTATGAATTTTCTTTTGGAGCTTGATCAATACGTAGGATAATATTTGGACGCAAACACATCATGTTTTGCAGTAAGATTAAACATTATGATGACACCCATTTGACACATTTCATCTCTATGTCATTATATCTCTTCATCGTTTCTATCAATTTTGATATGTTGGGGCTCTGGGCAGCTGTTGCTTCTTCGAAGTTTAATGCTACAGTTCACGCTTATCAATCAACATAGTTGCCCTTTTATGTATGGTTCACTTGATAGCTTCTTCTTATTGCTCACATTGTAGCGTTTTATGCACTAAGACATTAGTAATGTCTTGATAGATGATTTTATCTTGCTACCAAGTATGTGTTTTATCCAGTTTTTTTCTCATCAAGCACAAGTGTAGAACAGTATAAGGACACATAAATCCTTTTCATTAACTAAGCGAAATAAGATGAGTTGTATCTACTAGGAAATCTTGTATGCATTAAAATAGTCACGAATCACATATAATGGGAATGTAAACATATGGACCTTTAGATTAAAGGGTGGGTGTTTGAGTTTGCATTTTGAAAGGTATTATATGATATTCATTAATGATAATAAGAAGCTATACTAAAACTAGCTGTAGAAAATAGTGTCTGCTGATATTCAGATGATTGAGTGTTTGGCGAATTTTGATTATTTAAGAATTTAGCTGTCAAGAATAGAAGTCTCTCAAGTTAGGTTAAAAAAGATGAAAATAGGTACATCTATTCTACATTTAGACGATCTGCTCTGTTACTGCTATACTATGAAGGTTTGATTGTTGGAATAATTAAAACAAAAGCATATAGAACTTTTAGTTGGCTATCCAAACACTATGACGGTTGAAATAATCAACTTTTATGTAAGTTATAACTCTTTAAGCTATTTGCTCCTACTTTTATTTGGAATAATTAAGAATTTAGCTGTCAAGAATAGAAGTCTCTCAAGTTAGGTTAAAAAAGATGAAAATAGGTACATCTATTCTACATTTAGACGATCTGCTCTGTTACTGCTATACTATGAAGGTTTGATTGTTGGAATAATTAAAACAAAAGCATATAGAACTTTTAGGGGGTGTTTCTTTTTTTCCTTAGCCAAGGATTTATGTGGGTCCCACGTCTCTCCAAGCCTCTTATTGGGGAGGATGTCATTTTTCATCCCTTGTGGATATAGACCATATAAAGGATTTTCATGGGCCCTACTTAAAAAAGTAACATTATTAAATATTAAGTGGGTCCAATCCCTTAACTAAGGGAAAAAGTAAACAACCCCTTAGTTGGCTATCCAAACACTATGACGGTTGAAATAATCAACTTTTATGTAAGTTATAACTCTTTAAGCTATTTGCTCCTACTTTTATTTGAAATGATAGTTGCCGAATAGTAGAAACAAGGAAGTTATCTGATAATATATTTTTTTATTTGAAGGTGACATTGGAAGCAGAAGTTACAAATAAAGGAGCACTTGCACTATATGGCCGGCTTGGTTTTATAAGAGCAAAAAGGTTATTTAGATACTACTTGAACGGTGTTGATGCATTTAGATTGAAGTTGTTATTTCCCCATCCAGAATTACCATCTTCACATCCCCATTCGTATTCTCACAATCTTATGTCATCAGTTCCTGAGATTGATGAAGATTAAATCTAAGAAACTAAGAAAGAGTGGTCCCTGAGTGATATGTAGAATACAATTTTCTTTTACAGAGGAAGATATATTGGATCCTGTATTGGTGTAGTTGTAGACTTGTAGTCATAAAGATTGGTTATGGTTGCCCGATGGAATTCTTATTTGTTAATAACGATAATGATAATGGATTTTGTCAAGTTCTCAGATTGTTGAAGCTTTGGATAACTTGATTATTACCGCCTTATGCTTAACTTCCAAGAATTTTGACAAAATCCTTAAATTGTCATTTTTATTGTAAAAGTGAAGGAAGGAGAATGCTTCAGTCTACCATCTGGTCTCATACCCCAAATCATTTGCACAAAGCTAGAATTGTATCTGCTGAAACAGCGTCATAGTTCAAGATACAAGTGCACAATGTCCCACATAACATCGTTGTGCTGTGCATACACATTAACATACATCACCAAAGTTCTAAATAGTTGTATTATAACAACTCCCCAACCTCTTTACCATGGACCTATTAGTTGTAAGATCTCATAACTTAGAGATTGTGTTCAACTGTTCATGCTTTTCTGTGCAATTAAGTGTATTGGCATGTGGCTTGCACCCTTTAAATCTGGAATGTAGTCTTTAAGTGATTAGGCGTAACGCTTATGTCTTAGGACTAAGGCTTATGATCCAAAGGTGTAGTTGACTGGTAACCAGATTTCTTGGTTTCAACAGTGACTTTTTGTCCAAACTTGCAGTTTCTAAAATAATGTTCAGATCAAATTTAACTTCTAGAAATGGTTCATTAGCTTCTCATAACAGCTTTAAGACATCCTCAACTAAAATAGTATCCCAATTTCGTGTGACTATTATGAATTGACTATATGTACAGTTTTACTAGAAAGTGAATTTCAAGTCTTCAATACTTGAATCCTCATACTGTGTATAATCCAAAGCTGCTTCTTACTGCTGTGTGTGTTATATCAAAATGAGCAAATTACCAAAATGAACGTTTTATTCCACTCCTTTACACAAATAAACTTCGCATGTAAAATTATCCAAAATGAACATTCTATATATTATCCGTTAGATCTATTAGTAAATTAGTTTCTAACCGTTAGATGTAGTAAAAGAAATACTAGGCTAGATGCAGGCGAGGCAGAAAGATAAGAGGGTTCAGGCGAGTTGTACGCGAGGGTTTAGGCGAGGTGATGGTTTAAGCGAGATGTAGGCGAGATGTAGGCGAGGTGAATTGAATTGTGTTACCACGCGAGGAGCAAAGCGAGGTGACAAGCGAGGCCTACGCGAATTGAATTGTTTTACCAGTGGCCTAGGCGAGGCTCTAAGCGAGGACAAAATTGTGTTTCCAGCGAGGGTCTAGGCGAGGATGCAAGCGAATTGGATGTGGTATAGGCGAGGGTCTAGGCGAGGAAATTGTGTTGACAGAAGAGGGTCTAGGCGAGTTGAATTGGAGCTAGGTGAGGGTTCAAGCGAAATGGGTGTGGTCTTGGCGAGGAGCTAGGCGAAATTGAAGAGGTCTAGGCGAGGAGTTAGGCGAAATGGGTGTGTTGCCAGCGAGGGTCTAGGCGAGGATATGACCTTTGTTTTGTATCAAACTAATTAAACATGTACTTATATCAAACGACATGCACCCAATAGAGGACAAGAATGAATTGCAAGTGTTTTGTATATTATTGTATCGATCGATAGATGCCTACAGAGGGCTACAATATAAAGAATGTTTACAAAAGTATTATGGGTAACTCCCATAAATCATGAATAATCCCATAAATCAAGGGCTAGACTAATTGCTAATTACATTAATTATGAGATATCCCAAATCATGAAACTTTATTTGGTCTTATCTATACACACGGTTAACAGGCCATAGTTGATGGTACTAGAGTTGCTGTGGTTTGACATCTGGGAGTCAATAAGAACGCAACGGCTTTGCCATATAAACATAGATTTAAAATGCTCAAGTATGCAGTTGTGCTCACTTGATGAAAGTTGTAACAAAGGAATAAAACCCTTCATATATTGAAAGTTCTGGTCTCTGCATGCAAATTTAGGTTGTATATGTCTGCATGTATTGTATATGTCTGCATGGCTAGTAACATAAATTTTTTAACATAAATTATATTGCAAGGCTAGTAACAAGCCAAATAAACAAGGGATACAAAGCATAAGAAAGGGTGTGTTACGAGGGTTAATGAACCAGTCCACCTAGTTACAAGAATGTATTCATCTTCAAAGAAATAATACACTTCCTTGGAAATTGAAACTAAAAGTAATAAAGTACGATTACTTGTTTAAAAGAGAAATTGGGTGAATAAATATGTTGATACTGACCTAGGCGAATGCTATTGAATCTGGCGATCATGACACGCGATTGGGAAGATAAAAATGTTGATAGTGACGTATATTAGTCAGTTTGGTAAAACATGTAAAAAGTGTCCATTCTTGTAAAAAGACTCCATATAAAGTTCATTATGGTAATTGGGTTTATCAAAATCCTATCTTTTGTAGCAACAACAAAGTTCTACTTTACCCAAGATAACACTTTCTGGTTACTTGTCATCTGACTAAAGCATGTAAAATCATAGGTTTGCAAATAAAAAGTTACACTTTGACATAGTCTTGGTAAAGAAAAACTAGGTAGTCATCTACTTGATTATTCTTTGTGTTACCTCTAGCATCCTTTTTTCTTCTTAACCTCACTGCAATTATTTGCGGCTTTTTCTTTTTTTGTCAAAATATGTAAATAGATATAAAGAAAAGAAATGAATAACCATATAAATTAATTTTGCATGCTACTTAATGCTTCAATAGTGATTCTAACAACATAATCATTAATAGTGAAAATCGCCTTTCTAAGACATCTCCTACAATAAATATGCCTAGTTTAAATCGAATGATTAATGGGGACAATCGGAGCAACAAATTGCATTGCAAATCAATCAATCATCTCAGTTGATGTCAGACATATCATCCTCAAAGAAAGCCGAATGCAGAGCTCTCACACATTTTTCTGATTCACTGTCATTTACTATAAGTGATATATTCACCTTTGATGCTCCTTGTGATATCATCTGAACATTCACTCCATTCACACGAAGAACACGAAATGCCTACACCAACATAGCAAATGGTCAACACTAGTATCCACCATTTTATACAAAAGGGGGTAAATGATTCTGAGTTCCAGATTCAAGCCATGCAGTTGGTCACCAGAATAGTGCACCGCTTGCATGGAAAATGGGAATAATAAGATAATCAAGTTCAGTATTTAGAAAACTCTAATTATTTCAAAATCTATACAAAAGTGATAAAAAAGAACATACTTGAGAAGTAAAGGAGATACATTTTTTGGGATGAGTTTTAAAAGAAGGGGTATTTATGTAACTTTTGTTTTACCCTTTGATCAGTTTTTTGCAGCAATGGCAAAACTGATCTCAGATAATCAAAAGCATTTTTTTTTTTTTTTTTTTTTTTTTTTTTTTTTTTTTTTTTTTTTTGTTAATTCAAACACTAAAACTGATCATTGCAACTACAACTTGCAGTAGCTATATAATTAATTTCAGAATGCCACTCCAAACATATGAAGGCATGGGTGAAATACCTTCTCCAATACAAGGGAGGACCTTTGAACATTCCCAATGAGTGAAATAATGGATCTGTGCTGAAGGAGATTCACTTTAGCAATTTTTTCAAGTTCCTCCACAACATGATCAAGTTCCTGCATCAATATCATTATAAACAATTAGTCGGACGCTTGAGAATTGTAATTTCATGTTCATGGCTTAAAGAATTTAGAAAACGACATGCTTCTAAAAATCATAAATGGCATCAAATGCAATACTAATCAATCACTGCTGACAATTGATTACCATATAAGAAACCAAAACTAAACACTTCAAGGAAAACACTTTCAAACAATATAATCCATAAACTTTATTGAGAATGATAGCATACGCTTGCCTGCTGAATCAACTCCCTGCTCCACAGCTTTGAAGGATCTAACGTTAGGGAAATGCTAACTTCACTAGTAGCTACAACATCCACAGATATACCCAAGTCCTCAAAAATCGAGAAAACCTGAGTCATATAACCACCGTAGATTTAGTAATCCTGCGCCCCTCAATTAATGTCCAAAGAACATTGGCAGAGATTAGTTAGTAGTTTACCTTAGCTAGGAATCCAAATTGGCCAAGCATGCGAGTGCTAACAATGTCTAACATAGTAACATTACGTTTCAAAACAATGCTGGTTAGTACTGCCTGAAAATGGGATGGGCAGACATCAGTTTTATATACAAAAAAAATCTTCAGTAGCCATAGTTTACAATTGTCAAGAGTATTAAATGCTACTAACCTTACTCATATCTCTTGATTTAGTGATTAGGGTGCCAGGAGCATTAGGGTTATACGAATTTTTAACCCTAACAGGTATGTCACCCTCTCTTGCAGGCCTCATAGACTGAGGATGTAGGACCTGTGTAACAAGAAAAAGAAAGAAAAACAAATGATTACATCGTATAACTGTAGGTTTTATGTTATACTGTAATGAAAATTCAAGAGAAGCAAAAGTGAATACCTGGGCACCAAAATATGCAAGTTCAGCTGCCTCATCAAAAGTCAAATATGGCACGGGTTCTGCACCCGAGTATATATTCGGGTCACATGTCAAGACACCGTCTACATCTTTCCATACCTGCAATATTGATAAAACTAACCTCTTGAATACATTGCCCTCAGATTATATGAAAAACTAAGGAGGTGTGCGGATGTTCGCTTCGACAGTGAATCAGTGATAACGTGATTTTGCATACTTGGAATCTGATACGATCCCTGGGATAACTAATTATGGAATGATTGTTAGAAAAGTATTAAAATAGTTTTATTAATTTACTAGATATGTTTTATTTAGGTAAGATTAGGGGGTGCCTTGTTTTACAAGAATAGGGTTATTATATAAAGATAATTAGGGCTGTAATCTTCTTATGTTGAATATTATTAATGGTTTAGTGATTTGATATCATTATTGGGAGAGAGATCGGCCTCTCGAAAGTTGATCACCTATATTTATTTATCGTTATTGTTCTTTATATCTCCTAATCGGATACGGTTCATATCAGAATCATATAATCAGCTATAATACCGTTTGTAGAAACTATTCTTTGAAAGTGTTATTGTTTTCTAAGTTGTAATAATCAAAGTATTATAAAATATTCTGAAATAATCCGTTTTATCCAAACACTCAAAACAGATCATTTGTAATTTTGCAAACACGATCTAAACCACCTTCTAAGAAGCAGAATTTGTTTATCCAAACATTAAAAGCAGATTAATGTAACTACAAGTTGCATTAATCAGATACTAAGGTGGGACTAGTTTGTGGGGGACCAGGGGCGGCCTTTACTCTTTCATTAAAAAAAATCAGAGGGAGAATAATTAGGGACCTGTTATAAATAAAGACCCAATGTATGCAATCTAACATATGAAAAATTGCATTGTTATCTGACTTTCAAGTTTTTCACTAACCTGAATTTCTCGCAACCCAAGTGCTTTGCCAATGGTGGTGGCAGTCAAATCACTGCCACCTCTGCCCAATGTTGTCACATCACCAGTTTTCTTACCCTGTAAACAATTTATAAAGATAAATCAACAAAATTTTCAGAAATTCAGTAGAAACTCATATCAAAAGACTATATGGAAAAACATCTGGAACATGTAAATAGTAAAATACCTTTCCAAGAAAGCCAGTGACAATAGGAATTGCAGGATCCTTACTCCAATCACCATTAAGTCTCTCTGCAACAGCTGGATATGTTTCTTCCAAAATATCCGCATTAGTAAAGTCATCTGTTGTTATGAAGCCAATTTCAAATGCATCATACTGCCAAAACAAAATAGGTCAAAGTATCCGCATTAGTAAAGTCATCTGTTGTTATGAAGCCAATTTCAAATGCATCATACTGCCAAAACAAAATAGGTCAAAGTAAAAAATCTGTGATCGAGTCATTGTAACAACTATACAAAATAAATTCCTTAGTTTGTTCCTTGAGAGTATTGAGCATGAACCATATTCTATAACGTTTTTGAAGATTAAAACAATGGCAAGAAGCACTTACTTGGCGGGCTTTGACACCTAGTTTATTCAAATATGCTGCAAAAATTCTTGTGGACATGCGCTCCCCAAATGAGACTAGGTAGTCCCTTGTACGTGGTGTAAACTCTTTTAGTTCAGCAATCACTTCCAAAAGTCGCTCTAATTTTTCTAAATGGTCTGCAAGAATAATAAATGTAAGAAATTCGCTAATAGGCAGTCAACAGAAGTACACGTCTTAGCAGCTAAAATCATGAACCTAATGATGATCCATTAATCTTTACATTAGATATACTAAACAGCGTAACTTCAATAACGAAGCTTACGTGTAATGATTGATCTATCTAATCCAAGCTCATCCACTGTCCTGAACATATAAATGAACACCCAATCAGTCAAAATTTAACGTCAACAAACTAAAAAAGCCACGTGAATTCGATAGTCAAGGTTTTGACCTATGGTGGAGTTCTCTCAATTCGTTAATTTCAGCCACAACTGATTCGCCACATTTAGCCTTCTCTCCAGCCTACATCACAGTCCAAATTTAACTTTTTTACACCACATAACATAGTTTGCTATATAAGACAATATGGGGTGCTCAGGATTGCTTATCAAAACTGCTCATATTTTTTGATACAGCATATAAGCCGTCTTAAAGGTATTTGGTATTGCTTATTCAAACTGCCTTCTTGATTATTTATAAAATAAAATAAGTCGTTCTTACTAAGAAATATTCACTTGCTTATTTCAAATAAATGATAAGTAGTTTTAATACGCAATCTCAAATGCCCCCTTAAATATATAAGAACAATAAAGAATTTACTCGTACAAACCAATAAAATCTTGTTGGTGGTTTTGCCCATAGCAGACAAAACAATAACCGGACTCTCTTCCGGAAACCTAAGTATCAGAGCCGCCACTTCCTTCATCCGTTCAGCAGAAGCAACAGACGATCCACCAAACTTCATCACACACGACAACTCTTTACTCACTCCTTCCAAACCCCGTATATCATTTTCACTCCTAGTAAGAACCTCAACTTTCTGCGCATTACAAACCACCTTAAACCCACTCCCCCTACACGAACCCCGACCCTGAATAACTCTACACGTTCCACGAAACGAAGCAACTGAAGATGCAAAACTCAGCTGCTGGTGTGAGTATAATGATCTATGGTAGGTTGTATTAGCTCCATAAAGGTTAATATTTGTAGACATTGTTCGGGTCTCGAGTTTTCGACAAATAAGGTGGTTAGAACCTAACTGCAGAGAGAGCTAATCAATTAATGACTAATGAGCTAAGCTTAGGTTAGCTCTCTCTGCTAAAAATGTAAATGTTTAAGGATCTAGTTAGGTTATTATGAAGACCTGCAAAATATACAATGGTAAAAAGAAATACTAATTATTATAAGGTTCATTATATAATAAATGAATGATATTAAGGTTGTACTAATGAAGAAATGTACCTTAATGATGAGTTTAATTAGGGTTGAATGGAGCTTAAAGGCGGCTGAAGAAGGAAGGAGAATGATATGGTAATGGTTGGTGGAATATTCATTTATTGGTTTGAATAAGATTTTAGTACCTAGTATTTATTATTTTCCGTGTTTTTAGTTGCCTTTTGCCCCCTAGTTTCCACATCTCACTTTCGTGCCAGCATCTAACTCTAGCCAATACATTATTTTTCCCCACAGAACAATTTAAGTACGGAATGGATTCGGCAAGAAGAAAAACTAATATAGGAAAAATAAAAATACTTTTACGCACACATTTTAAATAAGAAACAAAATTTTAAGAGAGATGCATCTAATTTAAGTATATGAAAACAAGTAACAAAACAATGAAACTTGGTTGGGACATTTAGTACTTATGAGTCAGATGTATGCTGCCTAATTTAAGTATGTATTAACCATTTATGAACCTTTTCTGGTCGCCTCAAGATGTTTACTTGGTGGAATATTGATTTGAGTAGAATTTTGGTACTAGTATTTATTTTCCGTGTTTTTAGTTGCCTTTTTGCTCCCCTAGTTTCCACATCTCACTTTCATGCCAACATCTAATTCTACCCAATAGATTTTACTTTGAGAACATTGGAATCCATTCTCATTTTGGTCGTGAGGGCGGGCCTGTGAGCCGTTAGAATCCAATTCTTTTGGGCAAATGGTTTTAGAGTTGCGATCCCCTAGAAAGGGGATGCAATTAAAAAGTTTAAAAGTATTGTGAAGCCGTCGGATCCATATAATCTTGACCAAAAACCATCCCACCCGTCCATATTTAAAATTAACAAAAACACCCGACTTTCCTTTTAGGGGATAACCGTCAAGCGCAATTCATCCTTCCCTCTTCATTGTCTACAGCAACGGTTTGTTTCATTCTCCTTTATTCTTCAACACAAATCTCAACAACCCACCTAAAAGCTTAGGGGTTTCAATTTACGATGAAATTTTGGGGAAAAAATTAGGCGTTTCAATTAACAAAGTGATTCAATGGTAATTTTTAATTTAATTTTGATTATTTTATTTTTAGGGTTAATTTAGTTTATTTTATTTTTTTTATTAATTTAATTTTGGGGGAAAATTAGGTTTTACATGCAAAAAAAAAAAAAAAAAAAAAAAGAATTAGGATTTTTTTAGAAAATAAAATTATAAGATTAATTTTTCTTATCGGCCTTTATTTTTTAGAAAGAAAATGCATAAAATTAGGATTTTTTATCAGTTATTTTTTACATTAATATGATTTTAATTTTATTTATTTATTTTATTTTGTTTTAGATCCTGGAAGCAGTACTAGTCAACCCTTGGGAGAAAGGAGATCAAACGTTAGTAAGACCGACATGACTAATAAAGGATATATTTGATTATCAGATTCTGCTAGTGAATATTATTTATAATAAGTTTCATCAGTGATTCGAGGTGGCGGATTCGTTTACCGTAGTGTAAAATAGGATAGAAATGAGGTTCATCGTGATGGCTGTTTATCGTGGGTTTAATTCAAGGTTGCAGATTCGTTAGATAATTATGTTTAGCATATATAAAAAATGAGGTTCATCATGTTACTTGATACGTGGTTTAATTCAGGTTCGGATTCGCTAGATAATATGTTAGAATATATAAATGAGGTTCATCAGTGATTAGATTGATACGTGGTTTAATTCAAGGTTTAGGATTCGCTAGAATGATATGTTAGATATATTCAAAGGGTTCATCGTGATTACTTTGATGCGTGTTTAATTCAGGTTCGGATTCACTAGAATAATATGTAGATATATGTATCTCTCTCAACAC